>JAEUYN010000513.1:0-19804 GCA_018257835.1 Euura lappo
ACACCGAAAAAAATGGTTCGGGATTTACAATAACACTGTTATTGTTGACCAGTTATAGGTATACTGGTGAAAACATATTTCCCATACAGAAAATGCAATAGCTCTTTTGGAAAACTCCAATTGCTGTACAGTTCATACAAATATGACTGGTGAAGTATTTCTAATTCAACAATCATATGGCTAGTTAAGGTAGAGTAGATTTGTTTATGTAAGCATACTGCGCTTTGATGGACGACATTCAATCGTCTAGCTATCTTAGTTATAATGAATAGCTGGAAATTTATCGTTTTGGTGAGACAGCTATACTAACATAGCTCGCGAAACTACACTGTATTGTTAAAGCAGCTACATTAGATCATTTTTACGTGCCTATCTAGTTTAACCATATAGTATAGCTGGAATAATAACGTTCTAAAAAACCCATACTAATATGGCTCGCGGAACTATACCGCGTTGCTGGAACACCTACAGTAATTTGTGAACGCGTGATGACCGTTAACCGCTATGATGCGTCGCAGAACGACGCTGGGCGATTTATAGGCCGGTGGACGGCGCGATCTCGGTGCACGCTTACAAGAAATTCTAATTGTTACGCGATGGACGAGTTTGTGAAGGCGAAGCTAGGCGAATGGAATCTGCGTGATCTTATACCAACCTTTGAAGGTAAGTCTGTTATTCTCACGTTTCTACGATATGTAAAAAAGTAAGTGTATTTTTCCTGTTGTACACACGCCACGACGCGTACATAACTGCCCGGCAATGTTTGTAGGTTAGTGCGCGCATCATTTCTCTGCTTGTTCACTATATGAAGTGAATATAATATTCTGATAATGAAATAATCGTGTCGTATATAGGTCTGATACAGTTCAAGTGAATGATAATTTAGTATCTAACCTGCAACCCAAAGGGATAGCTCTTTGTCATACTATTTCTTTCCCCGTCGGTTTTCGGGTTATTACATAGTTGTATAGAATGGCATGTGATAATAGCCCACGCCGGTCTGACTTGCACTTCTACGTTACTCAGGGGCCTATACACCGTTGGCAATAAAATTTTGAAATATAGTTCCACCAAAAATTGTATGTTAATTTCAAAAAATTTTATTGGATTATAATCATATTTACTGATGATTGTATGTGTATACACCTTCACATGGGTAAAAATCTCTAAGAAGAAATTCTTTTTCTCTGGCTAATTAGAGGGTTGGCTGAAATGTAAAAATTTCATGATGTTCGAGTGGGGTTTGCGGTACCTTTTATCATTCACCGGGGCTTTGCAAGCTTATTCGCAGCTCCGATACAGACTGAATTCTGTAGTTGGGCAGTCGCGATGAGTCTTTACGGAAAACTTCAGTCGAGTTTCTAGCAGGCTTCTCAGACCTCTTGAAAAATTTATCGCTGCGATAGGGTCTGCACCTTGGACAACGCTACCAGGAATTAAATGGCTGTAGATTTTCTATTTTTATGAATTTCAACATGCCGATTTTTTTACAGATAGTTAAGACCCATACTGTTACAGAACAGCGAAAAAGAGACATTCAATTTTTTTTAATTCAAAGGTGTATACATATACGCTATTTCGAAAATATTATTTTATTGTATTTAATGTGGATTTATTTTCGGATTTGCAATTGTTATTCTGTTACCCAACTTCATAGCCGGAGTTAAATTGAACTATAGGAACAGAAAACTTGAACAATTTCAGAAAATGAGATCGACGAGGAAGCATTTCAATGCTTAACAGTCGACGTTATCGCGACTTTGATTCCAAAACTGGGCCCCCAAATGAAATTTCGCAAGTACCACGAAGCAGAGCGTAATCTATCATTAGCATCCGTTAGTTTGGATTCAAATCTGTTGAAAAGCGTAAGAATTGATTTTTTATTTACAACCCAGAAAAAGTTTGTTCATGAAGTCATTCCGTAAAACTTCAACGTCTACAATTTGATAATAACGTGTGTGAGTCTACCGTTGAGACCTTCGAATTTTTTAATCCTATACATTTTGGTACTTTTCTACAGATTGAGCTAGCCGATCTGCAACAGTTACCTATCGAGATTGAGTTACCAATCGCCGAAAGTTCTACTTCGTCTCCTAAACCGACAAATATCATATACACCGAGCCCGACAAACCAGCCGCTAAACAGTCATCGAAAGTCTCTGCAGCTCTTGCCTCTGGTAGATATCATATATTAATTTCGAACCGACGAAGTTGACTCAAAATGAATAGTTTTGAAGATTACCAGAGATACTAATAAAATATATAAACTTCGAGTCATAGGCTCCTCAACAAACTCTTTCAGCCCTTAGGCAGCCAGTAATGAATATTTGTTTTTATGACCACTGAGTTTTCTTTGCCGTCAAAGGGGTGAATGAGCTTTGTCCCCTCTGATTTTTCTGTTCTCGACAACTTATAATTTACTTCCATCACAGGGTCTGAAGCCACATTGACTCCCACGGACATATGCGAGGCAGCCAATTTAAGAATAGTTGACATTAGGGGCATGCTAGAACGGTCCATCCAGGGAAAAGTCGTTTTGCAGGCAAGTGGTCGAGGCAGCGAAAAGTTAAGCGATAAACACCAACTCATGTTAGCCGGAGCAGTTATTTCTGAAGAAATAAACAATGCCAAAGATTATCTGTAAGAATTTAAATTACATTAATCATCTTCTGTTTCTATAATATCAGGCAGTGAATTTGCTATAGTCGTGCATTCTTTATGAAACATAGGATATCCAGTAAACGGCTGACGCAATTGGCTGAATCGATAAAAGTGGTATTTCCAAAGGAGACCGTCGCTTCTTACTACGTACCATTCAAACTCAATAAAATTACTAAGACGAAGGTATTGGCTAAAGGCAAACTCTATGATAAATATTGTACATATCGTGCACTGCTACGTCGAAGCGGAGTCATCGTCACAGAAAGTAATGCGAAAAATGGAGGCGCAGCACCAAAGCGACCTGTTGTTTTAGCCTCTCGACAAGATTTCGATCAATCTGAAGAAGGTATTTTTGGTTATTTCCTTCAAACATTGTAGAATTTCAATTGTGTGTCGTCTGGGCTT
Source organism: Euura lappo (assembly GCA_018257835.1). NCBI lineage: Eukaryota > Metazoa > Arthropoda > Insecta > Hymenoptera > Tenthredinidae > Euura > Euura lappo. Next base: position 3,067 of record JAEUYN010000513.1, read on the forward strand.
ACCACGGAATGAGATTACTAAAAAAAATCTCATCAAATTTAAAAAGTTATTCAGCCAGTTACCAACTTCAATGAGCGAACATATGTGTAAAAATGAACAATTTCATATTACAGAACAGAGAGAGGAATTACAGGAACAGTTACAGTGGCTACAAAATTGCATCCAACCATGGCCGACTGTTGAAGAATACTGGAAAGCTACATCAAAAACCCGTGTTAACCAGCTCATTTGTTCAACAGAAGTCTCTGCAGCAGAGTACCTGTCGACCTATAAAGCTCTATGCCAGCCACTCGGCTACAATCTGGTAAGATTATCTCCAAAATATATTGGCCAAACATCAGCTTATGGTGATTGCTGAATGTGCTATGTTATAGAACTGGATAAAAATTTACCACAACCCAGCCACCGCTATACGCGTTGTTTAATTCGTAAAGTGTGGTATGCCGCTGAGTTATATACCTATAGGTGAGTCTTTAATTTAACTCGGTTGGATTCCAGGTGGACATTGATTTTACATGCATGTACCCTGACAAGACGCTGCAGTTGTACGCTCAGTGGCCAGATTTCGTAGACGAAATACTGCATTACTGCAAAATATCCGCCAATATCAACAGCCAAGTAAAAAAATGCGTCGCAGAAATAGATGTTGAATACGTAGATAATAATTTGACTGGTGAGATGATTTTTATATTTCCAGAATTAAAATACTTCACATTCTTTGTATTAAAATTGATGTCATACCAACGATTTTCGCTTTTTCAAGATTCAACAACGCTGATGGTTTTGCGACTCATTCCGCTATTGTTGCCGTGCCCCTCGATAAGAGTCCCTAAAAAACCACATTGGCGACCGAGCAAAATAGAATCTCAGGATGGACTGTTTCTACATGTTTTGGTGAGTTATATAATCTACAGGGTGTCCCAAAATTAAATGCGCAAAATGATAGGGGTAATAGAGGGGGTCGAGCTGAGTAATTTGACCTTGAGAACATGTGGTCCGCGAGGTCGCTTTCGCGAGATACGACCGATTAAAAAGTCGTGCTAGCATTGGTATTTAGCAGCCAAATTCGCAGCAGAGATCGTTCGGCAGTCTGGTATTGAGGCACTGATACGGTTAACGATAATTTCCAGTTTAATAATCATAAACTCAAGCACTTTATTCGTCGAAATTTGTTCATGAAATGGTCGTGCGCACCCAAAACCAGAATACCGACCGATTTCCCTGTCAATCTGGCTGTTAAATACCAACGCTAGCGCGACTTTTTAACCGGCCGTATCTCGCAAACGCGACTCCGCAGACCACATGTTTTTAGGGTTAATTTACTCAGCTCGATCCCCTCTATTACCCCTATCATTTTGCGCATTTAATTTTGGGACACCCTATACTGCGGTATGCTCCAAAAGTTTGCAACCGTTATAATATAATATACAACCCTTTTTTTATTTTGTAATGTTTCAGAGTGCCAGCCATTTGGAAACCGAGCTTACTAGCCGATCGAACAAATTGGCAATGTATGGTTTGTCTGCGCAACCCCTTCCAGTTGCTGTCGGAGATTCCATAACGAACATCAATTCTTGGTATGTTTGTATCAATCATCTGAGGTATAAGGTTAATTCACCTATAGAGGCAGTCGACATAGCGTTTAAAAGTTACTACGCCTTGCAACTGCAGTACCCGAAGGAAGCAGAAACAAGTTGGTTGGTACTGCAAACTAGAATATATGAGATCAGTGGTGAACTAGACTGTACTATTCCCAGTGTGGTAAATCTCCTAGCTAATATAAAGGGTAGTACCTGAAAAAGTATCTGGTAACGTCTCGTGTGAGTTGCTTGGCTGAATACTCGTTTTCTACGATTTTTTTATCCGTTTATAGAAACTTTCATACTACGCTAAGCTGGTCTTACCGATATACTACTGTTATATATTATACCTAATTCGTCGATCATACATTAATATATAGTCACAAGTTCAATATGCCAGTCTGTTTTAAGTGTAATAGATTACACACAGATCTCAGATCTCTGTGGACCCATTTCCAAATAATCCATCGTTTTCACGAGAATAGCACATTCCAATGTGGCGAGGAAAATTGCTCACGGATGTTCGGGAATATCCAATCTTACAAAAGGCACTGGCGATTAGTTCACATTGAAGACAGACACATCGACGTTCAAGACCCAGTGTTCAAGAGTGTTCATGATATCCCTTCGTGGTTATTCAGTGTCAATGATAGTAGTCAAATCACAACAGAAGCGCCTAGTGACGAGACCGACTTTTGCTTTCCTGAATATAGTACATGTGACACGGAGAATTCTATCGATAGTTTCGAGAAACTAATCCGTAAGGACGCTCTAAAAATGATTGCCAAGCTGCATACTTCCGGTACTGTTCCACGTAACTACATACAACTTGTCATGGAATCAGCTCAGAAATTTTTGATTAGCGGTCTCCAGTCCCTGCGTGACAAAGTCCAGAATTATTCTGAAGAAACCCAACGCGATACAGTACTAAAAATGTTCGATATATTTGAAAACGCGTTTTCTGGCTGTTTAACAGAGCATCAACGAATGCATTACCTGAAAATAACTGGCGATTACATTCCTGCTGTCGACTTCGTCATCGGTCATAGCTTTCAACCGCAAATTTCCAAACAAACTGGACACGTCGAAATGGTCCCTGAACAAGTAACCGGAAAACATATACCATTGGCGGCAGTTCTAAAAAGAGTATTTGAAATGCCTGACGTGTACGATCGTGTCAAGACTTATAAGTCTAATCTGGAGAAGGAAACCGGGATTCTCAGTAATTTCATTCAAGGCGATTTATGGAAACAAAAAATTTCGGACTGCAACGGCAGAGAAGTTTTTCCGTTATTTCTATACTACGATGATTTCGAAACGGGAAATGCTCTGGGTTCTCATGCTGGTTCGCAAAAAATTGGAGGTGTTTACGTTTCCATTCCTTGTTTTCCTCCAGAATATCAGTCCCTCCTTTCATCAATTTACGTTGCTGCATTATTTAAGGCTAATGATAGAAAAGCATTCGGGAACAAAGCCGTGTTTAAGCAAGTCATAGACGAGCTCAGATTTTTGCAGGAAGAGGGTATCGAAATTGAATTGTCTGGCGGTCGTCGACATAGAATCTTTTTTAAGCTCGGGCTTGTAATCGGAGATAATTTGGGCTTAAATTCGATGTTGGGTTTTGTTGAAAGTTTCAATAGTTCATATTCATGTCGTTTCTGTAAAATGAACAAACACGATAGAGGTCGATGTATTACACAGAACGACGACCTCATGCGTAATCGGACTATGTACGCAGCTGATTTGGCGATTGCTGATTTCAAATTGACTGGTATTAAGGAGGAATGTGTATTTCATTCTCTATCGGGATTTCACACAACTGATAACTTAGCCGTTGACATCATGCATGATTTATTGGAAGGTGTATGCATCTTCGACATGATTGAAATAATCAAGTATTTCACTGAAGTTGTGCGTCTGTTCACCATAGATGATTTAAATGAACGAATTTCTAATTACGATTACGGAACAACAGAAGGCAATATACCACCCAAAATTTCTCGAGATCATCTCAAAAATGACAAAATAAAAATGTCAGCATCCGAAATGTTGAAATTTGTAACCAATTTCGGAATTATGGTGGGAGATCTTGTACCCGAAGACGATCCAGTTTGGCAATTTTTTCTTATTCTCCGTCAAATAGTCGGTCTCGTGACTGCTAAGCATATACAAGTAGAATGCTGCTCTACTTTGGAGTCTCTAGTCACAGAACATAATGATTTGTACATGTCCCTATTCAACAAAACTCTGAAACCCAAAGCACATCATTTGGTCCACTACCCATCTGTGATGAAGGCTTGCGGTCCATTAGTACATCTGTGGTGCATGCGTTTCGAGTCCAAGCATAAAGAACTAAAACTTACTGCAAATATAACAACTTGCACAAAAAATACTTGTGCCACATTGACAATAAGACATCAAATAAACCTGGCATTCCAATTCATTTCCGGAACCGGGTTTTCACAAATGTTGGAAATGGGTCCTGGAGATCTGGTAAAGGTAGAAGATTTAGCTGTGGAGATAGATCCTGACTGTGTCATATCAGCGATGAACTATATGCACGCGGTTACTTGGGTAAAATCAATGGGGACGAAATATGTACCTGGCAATGCGATATGCACTGGCGAGATTGACGGTTTCCCAACATTCGGTATCATAAAATTTATTATAATCGATGATAGAAAAATATTCTTTTTATACCAAAATTTGGATGTGATTCAGTTTGATTCACATTTGTACGCTTATCAGGTACAACCAGCCAAATCTGAATGTTGTAACGCTATCCATTGTGAAGACTTACTCAGTCCCATGCCACTACATATGATTGCTGAACATGGGAAAAATTATTTGTCACCGCGCAGCTGGCTGTGATGTAGTTCTATCTTGCGACGGTGTTCATTATTCGGTAAAGACTGATATCATATATAGTATATACTAATAAGAACCATGTTCTGCAATGCAGGGATTAGAGCATAACTTGAAATAATAACCTATATGTTTGAATATCATTCGATAGATCTCATGTCATGTATATAAGAATGCAGATTCAGTGTATATTATATTATATAAACTCGATCTTCCCATATATTTTCTCGATATATTTTTAATATTATATTCTATATCATGACACTCATTTTATACTAATATCTCATATTCTGTGTGAAATAAATACTGATGAGTATGAAACATATTGGCTGATATTTTACCGTGATCAGAACCCATCCTGTAATCCTATAGTGTACCTATACATAAAATGTATTTCTAATGCAACCATACTCCTTTGGTTCGGAGGTACTCATGAGGATGTCTAATCCAACTAAACTTATATTTTTACAAATGATTCTCCTTAAATCGACAAAACTGTTTTACACTAAACAGTATTATTCATATGCTTGCTTGGGCTATACTGGTATGGTTGATATTCGTCCACCTCGCGTACTAGCGTTTATGAGACAGCTAGACTAGTATGGTCAGTATACTCATAACTTGTAATCGTGAACTCAGCTATACTTTGGTATGGCCGAAATAGAGATACCAGTCGGACTCGCGGAGCTGTTGGGTCTATGTCTGTCATAACAAAGTGGTATGCTTACGGCATTGATATTGCGTCAGTCATATTTGCATGGCTTTATTACCCAGATGGCATTACAGTATCGTATTTTCAAATAAAATATTGCTCAAACAACAATAATTATGCCTGAAATCAGTGAACTTTTTTTTCGGTGCGAGTTTCCATCCGCAAACGAGGATGGAAACCAGTTGGTGCCGGTCCCTCGTTTGCGGATGGAAACGCGCTGTTTTCGCTCCGCTGTTGTACAAGCTTAATTTACCTCATTATCAGCACCGCGGTCGAACTGTTACACTGATGCGACAGTAATTATAACTTGAGAAATAATAATCCGAATGAAATTCAATGTGGAACGACTTTGTAAAACACATTTCTGCTGGGGATGAATCTCTAGTAATTAGGAATTCAAAGTTCTGGATTTTTCTTGTTTGTTTTTGAGGGCACATGAAGAAAATTCAACGACAAGAGGCAGCATAAGAAGAGGTTCATCCCTAGCAGAAAAATATTTTACGGAATCGATTCAAATACGAACTGCGGTGCTGATAAACCAATAAACTATTTTTTGGTAATCAAAAAGTTGACAAGAATTCAGAAATGTATAACAAACGAACCCCCCAAGTCTATGAAAAATGGGCTAACAACTTTCTACCCGAAAGAAAATAAATGAAACGTTCCGTTTAGTTCTAACACGATTGTATTTTTTTTAAAGCGCCTGCTGGTATCTAACTGTTGAGTTATTTGATCTGCCAAAAAAAGTATCAATTTCGGACGGTGACTCATTCCCAGTGCGATTAATAAAGGGAAAACTCCGGCTCCGATTGTGTGTTCATGTTTAATACTGAGAGATTATAAAGCTGACCTTCTTACCGGCGGTTGTGGTTATGCCCTAACTTAGCCTGCGCTGAGAGTGAGCGCGCGACGCTAAAATCTTACTGAAATTACTACCCAGGTAGCACGCAAGTGCCTAAAATGTACATTTTTCACGCATAAGCGCATGCGGTTCAATGCATACGAAAATGCACATAGAATGCACAAACTTTGTCCAGTCTAAAATGCGCATTTTAAGTGCTTCCTAAATGCGTTTTGAAACATGCGGTTGAAATGCACTCGTGAACAGACCTCCAGGTGCGCGACGGGATTGGTAGGTTTCTAGATTGTAATTTCAATGAGAATGCACAAGTCGATAATAATAACTTTTAATTTTTATTGAATATATTATATGTATATTGCACGACTTTGGTTTAATTGTTTTCTTCTGTATGTTCTTAAAAATCAATCATGCATCGTCGCTCATATCGTCCTCGTTCTCGTTCTCCGACTCGTTCTCCGACTTATTCTGCAGCTTATTATTGGACTGATTTCGCAGCCAAACTCCCACTGCTGCCTTCGCCTTCTTGGCGTCGTATTTTTTATTGAGCGCCAACTTGCATGCAGCTGTAAATAAGTTATTACAAACAGTACAGTACTTCAGATCATGTCAATTCATCGCGAAATATTTGTCATTAAAATACATCGTATTGATCCGAATAATATAAGTCGACCCCCAATTTTTGAAACCTGATTCAGGACTTTTTTCAAGGATTTATTACTATATTCCAGTCCTGCATATAAGTCGAGTAAGGTTTTTGAGGGTAGAATCGGTTACCAAAAACCGTGACGTATATTTGGACCATTCCCTACTGAAAAAGGTGATGTAAAATACTACGTAAGAAAGTACCTAAAGAATCACATGATGAATTACCTAAGGTTATGACCGAATTCCTCATACAATTCATCAGGTAATTTATTACGTATGTCTTTATATCGTTTCGTACGTAATTTGTTACAACCTATTCATTATGTATTTTATTACACAAATTATCACAAAATTATTTCTGGACTGGTGGTGCGTTGCAAATTCAAACAACGTTACAAATTGAGTGAAGGCGGGAGAAAGATGAATAAATTCGAAGTCCAATTAAAGTGATAGGAAAAATACTTTTATTCATATCAACTGAATACCATATGATTAGGAACAAAAATTAGTTTGCAAAAATGCATAGACACACACCCAAAAAAATCACATAGTTTTTTTCCCGTCTAATCGGAAATTCGTGTTTTTCTTTGGGAATATAGAGTGTTTTTTTATCGAGTACCTCATCTTGATAAATATATTCAAACCTACAATTTCTAACTTATTTACTAAATCACATGATGTTATAGAAAGTACAGAGAGCAACATGTATACCTATACATACATATATATAGGGAATATCGAGTTTTCGAAAAGTACCTACCAATGTACCTACAAACCTACAATTATATTATAATTATGGATCTATGTTGCCCTGGCCATTTTAACGTAGAATAAATTTTTATTAATACACATATATATTTTATTATTGTTAGGATGGAATAGAAGAGAGCTACAATGATAAAACGACCCCCGGCTATGTAAATTAGCAAAACTGATAAATGTAAAGTAATATACTGTCGACTAGATGCAATCTTTTTTTTCAGTTCTTGTTTCCTATTCCATAAGAAAAAAATATTGATAGGATAGGATCTGCCTTCGTATTTTGATGGACTCGTAATGGACGCTCATTGGTAATATTCGCCTCGCAGATAATTTATTTTGGTCGTATATAAATACGAAACCTTGGCTAAATACTCGTATTTCTGTTCTTTTTTAATTTTTTTGTCGTCTAGATAGTCAGCATACAATTCTGGAAATAAAATATTACATTACAATACATTGAAAAATATGAAGTCACTCAAATCTATATACTATAAGATTACACTTACTGAACGATAATCTTTTTTTCTCCGGAGTCAACTCCTTCATTGGGGATCGGTTAGCCAGTTTGGTCGTCACTTTTCTTTTATTTTGACAGCGGTTGACTAGCACGTCGATTGGCCACATCATACCTATGAGGTCATTGAAAAATATATTTGGCTTTTTTTCGCGACTGAAGTACCAGGTACTGACAGAGACTTCCACGCCTTCTCCGAGGTAAATCTGTGAATGAACGATTTCAAACATTTATTCAACAGTCAATTATTATGTTGAATGTATGACTCTATGGATCCAGTCGAGGCAAAAAGTGGTCAAAAACGAATTAATTTCTCTTCATAGAGGCTGACGTTTCAACGGCTCAATCCAACGTTCTCATCAGGGCAGAGTCAGCTATTATGAAGTGTTTTATACGTACTAACAAGCCAAATCTATTACAATTTTTCCTTTAAAAAAAGAGATGATTGCGCGCGAGATTGCGTTCAAAAATACTTTCATGTTATTTAATATGCATTATAGTTGAGTCATGATACCTTATCGTCGATAATCTCATAACGCTTCCTTCCATGCTGGTCAGCCTCGTTATTGGTATAATATTTTAGAGCGTCTTCTATTTCTAGGTGACTTTTGCGCTTCGGTCCACCAGGTAAATTCCCTGTAAAAATAGGATATAATGAAATGCATGAGTAATGTTGTCGAACTTGTAGGCATCAAAAGTTCTAATGTTGGCTATCATTTTCTAAGTAGTGAGCATCTTTGGGTAACGTTCTCAAAAAAAAAAAAAAAAAAAATGCGAAGTTAAACGTATTACGTACAACGTCATAACGAATTCATACATTATAAAGAAACTTTTCTACAAAGACCCAAGTTCAGACCTTGGGATTAAACGTAATTCGATTAAAACTGATTTTGTAATATCAATCTTGCACAACGGCAATGCCAAATAAGCTGTTGAATCTGTCAATATTAGCGTGAACAATCATACCTGGTCTCCTCCTTTTCTCTCGAAGGGGCAATCGCTGCCTTACCACTACCTGTCCAGCTTCATCACCGCTGTGATCCTCATCTTCACTGTTACTCTGCGGTCGAAGCGGTGAATGCCGTTCAGCCCCCATTACTTGATCGTTCTCATCACCGCTCTGATCTTCATCGTCGTTGTTCTTCCTTTTTTTTTCAAGTGGTAAAAGCTGTTTAGCCCCCACTACCTGTCCAATTTCATCACCGCTGTGATCCTCATCATCACTGTTACTCTGCTGTCGAAGTGGTGAATGCCATTCAGCCCCCATTACTTGATCGTTTTCATCACCACTCTGATCTTCATCGTCGTTGTTCTTCCTTTTTTTTTGAAGTGGAAAAAGCTGTTTGGCCTGTAACGGATCAATTAAATAATTAAAATCATGCATACACATTTTTGAAACAACTTAGAGTCACACACACACATAACCGGTAAAATCATGGCCAGTAGGGCAAACACGAGATACACACACACTTTGCAATATAACTTAGAGTCGCACACGTAGAATCAAAACAAGAACCACCACATGTAAAAAGAACAGAAGACCATGTACATCATTGATTTCTAATACAAATAAACGGGGATCAGCAGGGCTAACTGCGAGTATAAAAACGGTAACTTAAATTCATACGCGCTAAACCGTCGAGAGGTGCTTGGGTCAACCCCCACCACGGAAATTCGACATCCGCGACACAAAGTAGTTCCCTGATACCGAGGTTTCTTGGTAAACACGGATCTGAGTAGAGTCACTTCGGTCCTGACTTCGGTCTTAATAACAGTAAATTCAAAAGATATAACTCGCAAGAGCATCAGTCCCCGGACTTTAAAATCATTTTCAAAATATCAATTTTCTTTATTTTTTTTTACACTTCAGTGGAAGTATCATTTTTCTTTTATTTCTTATTGTTTATTATTCGGCAAATTAGCCTATTCTTTATCTATTTTTTTTTTGAAACGCCGTTTTCATACCAACGTAAGTCCAGACCTCACTATCAACATAAACCTGTGTCTCAGCATTTTGATTTCAGATACCTATTATATCCCAAATACATCCTAACCAGTAGACAGCCGTATTGGCTTTAGCACAACGGACTATTCTTTGGAATAGCCCAGAGTGATCGTTAACTATAAGATCCTTAGCTAGAGGCGACAGTATCCTCTTCGGAGCATACTCGAGCATATGTGTATCATTGTTGCTACGGTGTTACTCTTCGGAGGACATTCACGGCAGTTGGTTTGTGAGAGTTAACAAAAAACCCTACCCTACGCCTACGGTTTCAGTTAGCGGCGCTGAGCATTTGGAACGGTGACAGTCAATCCTTCGGGTGAGACCTGAAATCTGCCTAAATGATTACGCGTTGCTTTCAGAAACATTAGGGGTCCTCACATGCATGCCGTCTACGTTCGTCAATATCCGTTATAAAGATTCTGGCACGGAGATCTCTTCGGGGTGATCCCTCGCTATACGTTGACTAAAGGAAGCTATTTCACAATCAGGATAGATTACGGTTCAGTCAGATGATAACCTTAAGTAGCCCTGAGAAAGAGTCAGGATAATTGCTCCGGTTAAATAAATTTCATCGAGCTAGGTTCGGTGTGGCGCCCGACGGAGTAGTGGTGTTTACGCGTACCCAAGGTAGAGTATCGGTAGACGCGTGACTATAGAAATAAAGGCGTTACATAAATATTGTCGCCCGCACGTGGGGCCCGACGGGGTTAAAAGAGTGATCGAACCGATTAAATGGGGAAAAAGAACGAAACTTGAGTCATTAAAATTAAGAAGTTACAAAAGCACCATGGGAGATAAGGATAAAGACACGAGTAAAACGGTCAATGTGGACTCCGTGATCGACGATATGTCAAAAGATATTAGTTTTGGAAGCCCAGGCGCGGCAAATTCGAGTGAGAAGTCAAACCCAGAGTTAGAAAGATTGCGTGCGGAATTTATAGCCTTCAAAGCAAACATCGAGATTAAATATAACGATAGCCTTGAAGAGCAAAATAAGTTGAGAGCCGAGTTGGAAAAAGAAAGAAGCGAGAAGGCGAGAGTACAACAAGAGATCAAAACAGAATTAGAAGCGGAATTGCGAGCGGCAAGACAAAGGTTGTTAGACACAAAAACAGAGATAGAGCGAGACATTGCGGAGAGAATCATAAATAGCGAAAATCAAATGGCAAGGAGATTAGCGGACATAGAGGATAAGCAATCGACAAACGTCAACCAAACGCGCACCGAGATAAATAGAGAACTAGCGTCAATGAAAAGAACGTTCACCGATGAGTTGGGTACACAGAGGTTTGATGTGGAGGATATGCTCGGAGTTTTTCACCGCGAAATAGATAAGCAAGCGGAAAACAATAGAAATAAATTCGCAGAAATAATAAATCAGAATCGCGAATTTGAGAATCGAGTAAAAATGATAGAGGATAGAGTCGCGAGAAGACCTACCGGACAGGGGGGCTGCAGTGGAAGTATCCCAAGCTGGGAAGCAGAAATTAAAATCCCACGATATGAAGGCACGCAGAAGGAGAAACCAATGACATTTTTGAAACAATTAGAAGCGTTTTGCGAGTCGCGGGCAATGAATGAGAGCGAACGAAATCAAATAATAAGACAAAGTCTAGGCGGTATCGCGCAGGAATGGTGGGATGTGGTGAGAACACCGGGAGACAGATTTGAAAACTTCAAACAAAAGTTCACTCAGAAATTTTGGGGTGAGGAAACCCAGCGACGAATAAAAAGAAATCTAGAATTTGGATCATACAAAGCCGAGGCATATGAAACAAGAGTCGAATATGCTATTAGAAGATTCCACAGCGCGAGAGACTTACACCCGAGAATCCCAGATAACGAAATTATCGAGTGTTTGTCAAGGCACTTCGACGACGCTATACAAAGTGCGGTTTTGACTCGCGGAATTTGTGATATACAAACGTTCATTACCGTGTTGGAGAAATTTGACAACGCGAGACGCCCGAACAACAATTCTAGAGACGTCAATCACCCTCCGAATCAAAATAACGAAGATCACACGCGAAACGATAATCGATACCAAAACAGACCAGCTGGTGTAGGAAATCCAAATAATACATACCGACCACCACATATAAGGCAAGCGAATAACCAGAACTATACCGGTACAAGGCCAAGGCCGTTCGACACAGACAATCGAAACAACACACCGAGATCGTACACAAATAGCCACATACAAGTCGAGGGAGAAGACAATGCGACAGGAGGGGAATTCGAGTTACCACTACTGGGAAACTAACCAGGGGTATGATCGAGATTAACGAAAATAAATCAAATAAATCGATAACAACAAACCACACTCATACCCCAGATGCGAATGACGGTTTGGAAAACGAGTTCGAGATCACGGACCGCGAATTAGAAAGAAAGAGACAAGAAAGCTTAGCAAATAAGAAACTGATTTCCGAGATAAATAAAAATAGTATTAAGATTGTAGAAAGCTTAGAATTAAAGTTTTTAAAAAGCGCGTCTCTGTTTGAGAACCCTAGGGACTTCTTACTAAGCGATGATGACACGGGACCGACCGACTCTGAGCATAATAAGAAAGTAAGCTGTCCGTTTGTAAATATTAGAATTAATGAAGTAGATGCACAAGCATTGATTGATACAGGTAGTGAAGTATCATGCATAAACGAATTTTGGTTTAATCAGCACGTACAGTGGCTAGGCAAGGTAGAGACGTTGCCGGTTTCGAATACGAAGTTACAAGTAGCAACAGGCGCAAAGCCGATCAGAATCTCAAAACAGATTTTTCTGCAATTAACATTTAACGATTGTAAAATCGACGTAGTTTTTCTGTTAATTCCAAAGTTAATCCACACGTGCATTATCGGGACGGACGTCCTCAAGAAAATTGAAGCAAACGTAGATTATAAGTCGAGTCAGATAACAATTAGTGTTGATAGTCAATTAACACAATTAGATTTCGTGAACCTAGACGAAGAGGCGGCGGAGGAACGCGCTTTTGAATCTAAAGGAGGCGCGGAACACGAGGAACTCTTGCGTGTAGAAGCAATTCAGCAAGTAGAACCGGATGACGAGAGATATCAATTGCAATGGGGAGATCTAGAGGCTAAGGTCGAAGAAATAACGATCTTAACCCCAGAGCAAAAACAAAGATTCAAAGACCTGCTCTGGAAATATAAAATAGTATTCAGAGACATGCCGGGACGCATCGATGTGTACAAACACAAGCTTAAAATTAAACACGATGAGCCGTACCTCATCCGATCGTACCCGATACCAATGGCGTATCAAGAGCAAGTAGCGGCTGAAATTCGAAGGATGCTCGAGTTCGGTATTATTCAACGATCGCGCAGTCCGTACGTGAATCCGCTGATAGTGATTCCAAAGAAAAATCGCACCGTGCGCATTTGTTTAGATGCACGACAGATTAACAACATTATGGAACCCGATTACGAATGCGCTCAGCCAACCGAATTACTTTTCCAAAAATGCCAAAACGTTAAATTTATGTCGAGCCTGGATCTAACAGCGAGTTTCTGGCAGATTCCCTTGTCACCAGAAAGTTGTCGATATACCGCATTCCTATATAATTCAGTCTGTTATGAATTTACAGTAACACCATTCGGGTTAAAGACCAGCTTAGCCAGCTTAGTGCGCGGCCTTGACATAGTCCTGGGGGAAACAACAGAGTTTACACTCACATTCGTAGACGACCTTTTATGTATCTCACCGACGTTCGAAGACCATATGTCTCATATAGAACGAGTATTACAGAAGTTTAAAGACCATAACGTCACACTTAATTTCAAGAAATCAAAATTCTTCCAAGAAAAAGTTGACTTTTTGGGCTACACACTTACGACAGAAGGTATCAGACCCCAGGCGGATAAGATAAAAGCAATTCAAGCATACCCTACGCCTACCAATGCCACAGGAGTTCGGAAATTTCTAGGGTTTGTGAATTTTTATTCAAGATTCGCTAGAAATTACGCCCACACAACCGTCGAACTATTAAAATTGATTCAAAAGGAAGCTAAATGGGAATGGGGGGCAGTCCAAGAGGAAGCGTTCAAAAACATAAAGTCACAATTTTGTGAAGCAGTAATGCTACGTTACCCTATCCCAGGCAAACCGTTTTTCCTGCAGACCGACGCGAGTGATTACGCGATTGGTGCGGTACTGTTTCAAATTGACGAAAGCGGCGAATACGGAGTAATAGCGTTCGGAAGTCGAACCCTGAAGGGCGCTGAACTTAGCTATTTCACGACAGAGAAAGAGCTACAAGCAGTAGTATGGGCACTGCAGAAGTACCGCTCATATGTGTTAGGATCGGAGATAACCATAATAACAGACCACAAGGCGTTATCATTCTTAAAATCGTGTAGATTAATTAACGCGAGACTCACTCGATGGGTAATACTGATCCAAGAATACGGGTTAGAAATAGAATACTGCAAGGGCAGTGAAAACATGGTTGCGGACGTGTTAAGCCGATACCCGTGCGACGGTAAACCTATGGTAGAGCGAGAATCCGGTATTGTTCAGATTGCGAGCATACTAGCAAAAAAACCCGACTCACAATTAGCGACGAAATTCGCGCAATTACCCAAATTACAAGCTAACGATGCCAATCTTCGGATGGTAATCCGCCAGCTACAGCAGGGTGATAATCCTCACGAGAATACGCGTTTCAAACTACAAGACGATTTATTAGTGAAAAAGGGGCGATATGAAAGCGAATTGATTTGTCTACCGGAATGCGTAGTCGAGGATCTAGTTTGGGAAATCCACGAGTTATATGGACATCTCGGGGCTAGAAAAACGTTTAAAATGATGAACGAAGGATTTTACTATCCAAAACTGCGAAAGAAAATCGACGCGATCCTGCGAACATGTGATACGTGCCAGCGCTGCAAGATCTCAAACAGCACTTGCCACGCCGAAATGCAAACGATTGCACCAAGCGGACCACGTGACTTATTATCCATCGATTTTTACGGGCCATTACCAGCCGGTAAAGCAGGCGCAAAACATATCCTCGTCACCATAGACGCATTTAGCAAATTTGTTAAGCTTTATCCACTTCGAAGAGCGACCGCGGAAAGCACAATTCGGTGCATTTTTGAAAGGTACATCCCACAATATGGAAAACCGACGCGTATCCAGAATGACCATGGAACACAGTTTACCTCGGAAAAATGGCGCAATAAATTAGAGGACGAAAACGTAAAAGTAGTATTTTCATCGATAAGACACCCACAGGGAAATATCGTTGAAAGAGTTAATCGGGAACTAGGGCGATTCTTCAGGTCATTTCTACCGAAAACGCATAATGGGTGGACCAGTTGGCTCCCAGTAATCGAGACGTGCATAAATGAAACGCATCACGACACGACCGATCGGACACCTGTCGAATTATTCCTGGGCATAAAACCGACACGTGTTTGGGAAACATGGCTTGGGGTAGAAAAGGAATATGATATCCCACCAGAAACGCACGAGGTGCAATTGAGGCTTGCAAGGGAAAATATCATAAAGAAGGGAAAGAGCCGAGCGACCCGTTTCAACGAATCTCACAAATTAAGTAGCTTCAAAATTGGCGACTTAGTCCTTATCCGAGCATTAAACGTTTCAAACCCTGCGAAAAAACAAATTGCGAAATTCATGGCGGTGTACGAAGGACCGTATCGAATAACCGAACAAGTAGGACCAGCAACATTTAAACTGACCAATGAAAAAAACAGGCACCGAGCGAGGCAAATTCCATAGTAGTATGTTCCGACGGTATCACTCGCGAGTAGAAACCGCGCTAGAAGCACCGATTCGATAACACCACTACTCCGGAATAGGCAATGATAGGGTTGAACAACTGATTTACCGATGTCTATGCAATGTCCCCAGAATTATATTGGTCATGGACGCAGGTGTACAGACTGACACGACGACGAACCGCGACGACGTAGCGACTCAGACAGGTTGGGCGATAGAGACGATTCGCTTTCCAAGAAGAGGGAATGCTTGGGCAGCAAGGCCATGGATGAGTGACGAAGGACCGGAATGGAGGGCTGGAGATGGCAGAAGAAATGCCAAGGTTCAAACGCCAAAACGGGCATTGCGATTGATCTCCCGAGGAACCCAAACGGAGAACCGCGAGAGACCCACGATTCAAAGGGTGGAAAGAGTTCGAGTAGATGAACGAACCCTCAAGCGATTGAAACGATACCAAAATACGCCACCGGATGGCGAACCGAGACCTGGAACCAGCACAGGCGGAGAAACAACACCTAACCCAAATAAAACAGAGAAACCACTAGTAACCGGCAAGAAGATTGATAAAGGGGTTACACCCATGAGGTGGCGACTAATTAAGTTGGATTTGAACCCAGTCAAAATCACATTAAGACCAGAAAGAGACGAAAATAACAACGACGCCAAAAGACCATGGAAAGATGAGAGAGCTCGAGGTAACACTAAGAGAGCACGAACCTCCAGCAGCTCTAGCAGTAGCTCAAGCAGCTCAGACGAACATTCCAGTAGCTCTGACGAGAGCACATCCAGTGCAGGCAGCACCGCGACAAACAGCAGTTGCGAACACTGCATCCGAAAAATGCAACGAATTGCTAACAACCCACATGCCTGAAGGACGAACTGACAACTGGAAGTTGGAGGACTTGATGGATTTCGAGGCAACGAGGAGATTGTCCCGAAACCCAGGGGGGCAATGTAACGGATCAATTAAATAATTAAAATCATGCATACACATTTTTGAAACAACTTAGAGTCACACACACACATAACCGGT
>JAEUYN010000514.1:0-44799 GCA_018257835.1 Euura lappo
CGGTATAATTTCTTTTGTCTTCAACACCGGTTTCTTCCTGGCTCCTGCTGGGATTTGTACTCCTACATTTTTCCACACACTATCTTTTCTCACAATGAAAAAAGTACCTCTCACTCGTTTCACAATCAGATTCGATTCATAAAAATTCTCGATTGGATCAAAATCACGTATTCTCTAAATTTGAATCAGTGAAAATTTCACTAATTGAATCAGTGACTTGGTATTTCACTGCGGAAACAGTGACTTGAACCCTTTTTCACTGGAGTATCAGTGAAGTCCATTTCAGCAGTGATTTTACCACTGCTAAACCAGTGCATAACTTCACTGTTTCGCCAGTGACTTTTGTGACGAACGCTAGGGGCGCCGCGTACGCCGAGTCTCTAACCGCCATGGAGCTGCCTACTAACCGCCAAATCGTTCGCGTTCATATGTTGCGTGCCGATTTGGGCGTCGGTTCAACCACGTGAACTGTTCAGTAAAAATCATAACGTAAGTACACATGCGGATTTATAAAATTCTTCACAATTTGGCTTGTTAGTTGCGAATAATCAATGAATTGTGTGAATATTACTGTTCACTGTCTTACATTGAATTCCTTATACTTTTGGTAGGTTAGGTTTTTTCACTGCGTCCAGTCTTGGCTCGCTCCGACGAGATGGGAGACGGAGAAGTTTCATCTGCGTTAGGAGTCTGTTTTTTCTTTACTTGCAATAAAGACTCGCGAAACAAAAATGTGTCGAATATACCATATCGTCTTTCCGTTTCGAGAATATCTTCAACCGGATCAAATATATATGAGAACCAATAATTTTCGCTGATTCAATCAGTGAAAATTTCACTATTTGAATCAGTGATTCAAATTCACTGGATAAATTAGTGACTTTTCACTGATTTCCAGTGGTATACTTATAACTGGAGGCATCAGTGACTATTCGCTGATGATCAGTGACTAATCACTGATTCAAATTTAGAGAGTACCTATAGAAGTAGAAATTGAACAAAAATTCAGAATTTGAAAATAAGCAGATAACTGGATTCCAAATTTCATCACAGTGTCGAAGTTTGTGAACGAATAAATGATTTTTGTTCAAATTTCGATTCAGTAGTTCGTCTGGGATCGTGATAGAAAAAAAGTGTGGAGACATAGGGAGATGTGTAGGTAGTACATCCGTTATTGAAAATCCTTTGACCAATTTTTTTGAGTGATAAAGCACCCTTGAAGGTCATGGTTCGAAATTATTTCGTATTTCGATGTTGGAAATGTAGAAAAACCCTTAATCCTCTGTCTGGAGAAATTTTTATGAGCAGGAGCAGACGATTTCGTTGACAATGAATAGTCTATTTTATTTTCCGTGTGGGTGGTTTGCGATATTGTGTTCCGGTATACCGCATGCGTAACTAATAACCTCGAGATAGAAATTTTGCGAGAATATATCAATGCCAAAGTTATATAACGATTCGCGTTTGATGTCATTGTCAACGGTCTCCTCTCTCTCGTCTCTCCTCTTTCTCCTTTCGTACTTGCCAACAACTTGACTAATGACCTCTGTCGAATAAACTACCATCCGTATAGTAATTACCGTTTCCATGAAATATTCAGGTGATTCTGATCCGTGCCTACACGCCCATATTTCCTGCTCGAGTTTACATCCAGTCGTTGATGCTACACGGAATTAATATTCAACCGTACCTGGCCATCTACTATCGATCTACTAATTGATTCTAACGATTCAGATTAATCACTCGAGCGGTAGGGGAAACCGGAAACGGAAGACCGATCGATCCGGACATCGACGAGTTTTTTTTTTATAATTTTCTACTTTCAGAGTTTGTAACTTTGCTAATAATCGTTTCTCATAAAACGTCGGTTGACCCTGCGGTCTCGACCTCGTAACATTTGATACCAAAGTAGCGAAACCCACCCCGCGGTTAAGACGAGAGTTCAACCGAACCCGGCTAAACCAAAGTGATAGGAGCGATGGGCGAATCGGTTGTAGGTTCACCGAGTAAAGTTACCCCGCAGAACGGGCAACTTGAACCAAGGTAGATTTCTCTGGACTAACTTTTAGGTGAAGTCGTCTAAAACTCTTCCAGTATTAGGTATAACTTCGGTCTGTCGAAGGCTTAACTTTACAAAGTTACAAACCCTATTCGCACCCCCAGCCAAGAGATTCGAACCACGCGCTGCTCAGGTGATTCTTTCTCGTCAATACGTGGTTTTGGCGGGAAAGAGATATTCGAACCTCAATTGAAAATTGTAGGAGTTTGAAATTCCGATTTCAGTCAGGTTAGAAAAGTCACTAAAGCTCAGGCGATGCTCAGAATTCAGCAAAGGGGAATATATCGAAAATCTGATTGCGTGCTCCGAATTTCATTAAAAAATATTGTGAATTACAGGAGCTATTCGACTTTACACCAGAATCTATAAAAATTAATAACTTTTACAAATTTTAATATTTTTAGTTGAAATTTGGTGTGAATGTTGAACGTAAAAATACGCACGAAGGAAAAAATCGGCAACTATTTGAGATCAATAGTTCTCACAGTTGCTTTGATCGAATTGATATAAGGTCGTTGAGATAAAGGTACCTCATAAAATCTTATTAAGTTAAGATGTTTTGGAATTGAAAACAGTTGATTGCACGTCATTCACGCTGTTAGAAATCACCCTTTGATCTTGCCGAAGGAGTACTCTTCTATTTAATCTCGATGCAGAGTAGGGTGTGACTGGTTCTCGGATAGAACCAGCGAACGAGAGAGAAAGAGAGAACTGAGCCGTGATAAACAGCTCTGCAATTATAGCTAATTGAATTTTATTATTCATTTTCAAAATTCAATCTCACCGTTTGTTAACCGATTCCGTTTCTATCACGAATAACACATCATAGGCTATACCTGGAAATAGAATAAACAAAAATACAAAAAAAAAAAACTCTTCATCAGACGACGTGTATTTGTAAAAAAAAAAATATTCACTCCCGACCAATTAACCGTTTCAAAAATATTTACCAACTTTTGCAGTTATTTCGATTCCAATTTATCCACCGCACGAACAGAACCGTGTCAATTACCGCTTGGTGTTCGATTCCTGAAAATTACTCGAGGCATACATAGGGGTGAACAAAAATGAAAAAAAGTCTAATTGTGCGAGAAGAGTAATTTTTTTGTTTGCAGAAAGTCAAAAAACAAGGACACAACATCCGCCTCCGTTTTTATCCGGACGGAGAACCGGGTGAATTTTTTTCTGTCTGTATAAGGGTAGGCGAATTTAATTCGTTGCAATTATTCCGTTCGTGCGAGAGAAGGGAGAGGAGATAGAGAGGAATAAGGCTCGCAGGGCGAGCCCGGTGCTTTTTACTTTTTGTCGAGAAAATGTTCAATCTGTGGGGAGGACTTAGGGGCAGGAATAAGAGGAATGGCGCCCAGGGGTGCGAACCTAATTGTACCTGCTTCTCGCTCGCTCGCGACCCCGGCCCCGGCGGTGGCCCTCTCGCTGCCGTTATATCCGGGGAACCGTAGTGGAACCCGGGACCCCGGGACCCCGAGAACCACGGAACCGTGGAAACCCTCTCGGTATAGTCTAATCAGTATTATTCCGGATTAAGCAATCCAAGGTTACCTCGGATAAGAAACGGGGAGGACGGAGCCTGGAAAAACTTAAATTGCCATCTCTGAGTAGGTAGTCGTACAGCTATGTCAGCTATGTATACGTCATTATATACTCGGACTCTTCCCATACGGTGAGGAAACGGCAAAATTAGTAGATACCCGAGAAAGACACGTGGAAAGATATATCTATATTCGAGGGAGGAGACATCGCTGCGAAGCACTCCGAAAATGAAGTACCTAGATTCGCAGAATTTGAGATTTCGAAGATTTTGGGAACTCACGGAATATTATCTAATTTTGGGGAAAAAAGAAACTTCAAACGCCGAACTTTAAAGAAAGACTTTATCATACTTGATGTGACTTCATAAAACTTCGTCATATTTTTTTTTCTAACTCAATGCGGACTTTGTAGAATTTTCTGTGATTTTATGAGACTTCATTATGGGACTTGATGGGACTTCGATGATTCAAAAAACTTCGAAGGAGGTAGAAAGACAGGATTCAATGAACTTCATGATGATTAATCGAATCTTATGGACTTCACAAAGACTCGATAAGTGTTATTATTCAATTTTACTTATACTTCAAGAGTCTTCGAATATTACAAGAACTTCGGGGGAAAACTTCGAAATATTCCATATGATTCAATATAAGATTCCTCAGGTTTCAATAAGATTTCATAAACTTCACGAACTTCATCAGAACTTCAACTTGGGGAAGATCAAAGTTTCTCTGTAATGGTTATTCGCGATTATTTATTAACTTTCGATAATAAGATTCGATTGTATTCCACTTCAAAAGTCTTCAAAAATTACAAGAACTTCGGAAAACTTCGAAATATTCCATAAGATTTAATATAAGATTGCTCAGAATTTAATAGGACTTTATAATGACTTCATAAACTTCACGAACTTCGTCAGAACTTTAACTTCAGGAAGATTAAAGTTTTTCCGTAATCGTTTTTCTTGATTATTCATCGATTTTCGATTCCCCCACTCGCTGATTAATCATCGAATACATGATTAATTGATGTTCGCGTTTGGCTGTCTGCGCTCTGTACATCGATACGACATTTACCAAGGTATTATAGGCGCCGGTGTCTGCAGGAGGACCGCAAGGCGACCGTGAAGCGGAAACTTTTAATTAATTCGTTAATTAATTCTCGCTCATTGTGAGTGGGTGCTTTATTCTGACGGAGTACATCACGCCGATGTAGCCTAAAAAAATTGAGTCAAGATTATGAGTGGGGAAATTTTTTTTTTTTTTTTTTAAATTAGAAGTGTGTAAAAGGTCTCGACCTTCCAGAGTCTCCAATTTCACTCCTGGATGGGATAGACTATCCGGTCGATCCTCACTGACCTACGGCTCGTACCGCTGCTCCCATCGGGAGTCAGAACTTTTGCAACTGAAGCTAATAACTCTTAATTAAGGGAATTTGTCCCATTGGCCTTTCTGTCTTCCAACCTACAGCTACCCCGCAAATTCTGCGCCCAAACCCTACGGACCTCGGTTCCCACTGCGATTCCAATTCTAATGTTATACTCAATTATAATTAATTAATCACGACTCGTCGACTCAATCAATACGCTAATTTTCCACGCTCTTATTTTAATACACGAATGGGACAACGGCAGCACTAAAAATTCACAATTACAGATTGGATAATTCAAGGTATCCCTTCATACTGATGATTTTATATTGTTTGAAAAGGCTGATATTCTTGAAATGTCAGAAACTGGGGCTTTTTTTTTTTCACTGAAAGTGATGAAAAATCTTTGAACCAGTCACGTTGTGGGATGGTCACTAGTTTCAATCGTCCAGTAGGTATTTCATTTCACGCGTATAATTTCCTGATTTCACCCACGCTCATCCCGTTTGAATGACTCGCGTCAAACAGTGTCAATCCGTTAATATCGCCAAAGAAAATTTCTCCGCTCCGTTTTCATCAACGCGATATTGATTTGATTCGATTCATCGATAACGAATCTGTGCATGAAACACGGACTGATTGCAATTGGGTTTAAAACGCTTTTAACGACTTGAACCTCGACTGGGACTGTAAAGAATGAAAGAATAAACACCCTAATCTCTGTTCCTTCGTCGTTTGACGGACCCTCAAAAGCGAGACTATGCGGTCCCTTGGCTCAAACTGGGAAAGGGTTCGATGCCTAACAAGGGATAACCTTGTTAGTACCACGGACCAACGTTGTGTGTTTTACAAGTTAGGAATTAGGTTGATTAGTACGAAGCTGGCGCCACACCCTCGTCTCTCCTTCTCATCTCCAGTCGGAAACCGGGGAGAAAAACGTTCCTACCCCCCGGTTCTGGTTCTCGGTTTTTCTTCTTCTTTTTTTTTCGAACGTCGGTTGGCACGTGCCTCAGGAAACCAGGTAGCTGCTTTTCGTTCCCATGTGTGCTTACGTGGACTACGTGAACGTGTCACGTTAGGATGGTCGTATGTACATGTGTATAGTAACCCCTGGGGAGTTATGGAGGTATGGGGGGGGGGATGAGGTTTTGCTCCGTTTTTCTCGAACCGGTAGTGGCAAGTGAACCGCGAGAAAAAGTAACTAACTAGTAATTCGCTTGTTACAATATAACGTGGGGGATGAACGCCCTCCCCCGTTCATTTTCGTTATAAGATTAATTACGCCGGTGCTCCGCAAGAGACAACGACTCAACTTCCTTGTCTAACCCGCAACGATAACCACCCCTAAAGTCTGATGGCGGTTTTGGCACCCCCCCCCCTCCGTACCGAAGGTTATTAATTCTTTTGGAATGTTGGTATTGGTTGTTATTATTTTCCTTAACGTCTAGACGTGGTAATTGATTTTTAGTTCAATATCACGTTCGTCGAATCGAGCCTCCTTGGTCTCAGAGGGGGTTGAGATCGATACGTGGCTGGCCACCGTTGTGAAATAAAATATGGTGAATAAAAATGTTAACAAATAACAAGAAAAGGGCGTGCGGGGTACGTGACGCCGATAAAAATCGAATGGTTAAACCCCCGAGGACATAAAATTCTACTAAAAATTGCTCAATTATGTGTTATTATTATTTCGTTTCGTCGTAATAATGAACGAGTGTAATACAATATGTACGAATAATACGCAAATACGACATTTAACTTTAAGGAGGTAATTCTGTTAGCTCTACCCCGCTTTGTCTAGGATCTGCAGTGGTACTGCAGACCCTAGAGTAAAAGTTTCGTTCACCATTGACAAAAGGGGTTTTGCTAAATAGAACCTCGCCAATTGAGGATAACGGACAATACTTTATCCCTTTTATTGACATGGAACCAATTGGAAAAATGTAATTGAATATTATTAACCCCCTCCTAGCATCCCCCTCGATTCTCTTTCTTCAACGTCTTCTTTCGGATTATAATTATCTGAAGGAAACGCGCACTCGCAATTTTCATCGATGTTTTTTAAATACTCTCTAAATTTGAATCAGTGAGAATTTCACTAATTCAATCAGTGACTCGGTATTTCACTGCAGAAACAGTGACTTGAACCCTTTTTCACTGGAGTATCAGTGAAGTCCATTTCAGCAGTGATTTTACCACTGCTAAGCCAGTGCATAACTTCACTGTTTCGCCAGTGACTTTTGTGACGAACGCTAGGGGCGCCGCGTACGCCGAGTCTCTAGCCGCCATGGAGCTGCCTACTAACCGCCAAATCGTTCGCGTTCATATGTTGCGTGCTGATTTGGGCGTCGGTTCAACCACGTGAACTGTTCGGTAAAAATCATAACGTAAGTACACATGCGGATTTATAAAATTCTTCACAATTTGGCTTGTTAGTTGCGAATAATCAATGAATTGTGTGAATATTACTGTTCACTGTCTTACATTGAATTCCTTATACTTTTGGTAGGTTAGGTTTTTTCACTGCGTCCAGTCTTGGCTCGCTCCGACGAGATGGGAAACGGAGAAGTTTCATCTGCGTTAGGAGTCTGTTTTTTCTTTACTTGCAATAAAGACTCGCGAAACAAAAAATGTGTCGAATATACCATATTGTCTTTCCGTTTCCAGAATATCTTCAACCGGATCAAATATATGTAAGAACCAATAATTTTCGCTGATTCAATCAGCCAAAATTTCATTATTTGAATCAGTGATTCAAATTCACTGGATAAATTAGTGACTTTTCACTGATTTCCAGTGGTATACTTATAACTGGAGGCATCAGTGACTATTCGCTGATGATCAGTGACTATTCACTGATTCAAATTTAGAGAGTAGGACGTTCTACTCGTTAATTCACGACCACTCAAGACTCGATCGTTTATTTATGGCAGATCGTCAATGGACCAGCCCCTCACCCTTTCAGACCAGATTCCAAAGATTTTTCATAGAAATATTTATTATAGAATTTTATTTTTGAATATTTGTCGAATGTAACAGAATCAAAAGCTTTTGGGTCGGATGATTATTTGACCTTTTACTTTTTCTTCCAAGATTTCAAAGTCCTTAAGCTTTTCATTTTTTTTTTCGACATTTTGGACGGAAGGCAAAAAAGGTCGTGTAATGTAACTTCCGACCTTCTGGAATCAGTTGACGTCATTATAATTTTCTTTCAATTAGTTTTAAAAGGTCGTATCCGCCGTTAACCCGCGACTTTGTGCTTTTAATTGACCAATTTTCAATTCCAACGTTCTTGAACTCGTTTCAAGGTCTTTTAACTGTTAAAAATTTGCGAATAACAGGAAAAATCTTTGAGACATCACGGCTTGAATTGGCGACTGCATTCTGCAATGGTTCCACATTTTTCATGAAAACCGTCGGATGTGGCTGAAATTTCGCATAAAGATTCTTAGTCGAGATTTGATCTTATAATTTTTGTTTGAATGTTTAATTAAAAAGGCGAACAGAAACTGTGACGCAATTCCGTCAATATCATCAAATTTCATTTCATAGGATCCTGCGGTGTAGAAATGCGAAAATATTAAACGAACGATAACTGACTCGGTTGAATTAAATCCATTTGGAAAGTTCTTCGCCTCTTTGCGAAACACGTTACGAAACGCAGTTGGTGGAAAGTAGATAAAATATCATCTCGGTTATCCCATCACGTACGTAGCGTACGACCGGGGCTATAATCTCGACGAATATTAACGAGAATTTCTCACTGCTGTTGTTGTTCAATGTACAATGAAAAAGGACACGGGTATTATTAACAGTCATTTATATTCCGTAGATAGTCGAGGGGTTATGCGAAATGGTATCATCCCCGTGTCGTTTCGTCCGCCTATTACACTGCAGACTTTGATAATAGCTAAACGAGGAGTCCTAGTCAGCTTCGATGTGCAGAATTGGTTTTTACGAGGTCCAAATTATCGAGAATACAGAAAAGTATTTGAACTACGAGCTTCGAGGGGTTGGGACTCTCTCGATTTCGCATTTTCCATCTTTTTCTCTTCCATTTGATACGAACGTTCGAAATTTTCTTCGAGAGCTAACTTTTGGCACTTTATAAGCCAAAGGGTACCGGTTCGAAAGTTAGGTGTGACGAG
This sequence comes from Euura lappo, assembly GCA_018257835.1. Classification (NCBI taxonomy): domain Eukaryota; kingdom Metazoa; phylum Arthropoda; class Insecta; order Hymenoptera; family Tenthredinidae; genus Euura; species Euura lappo. Next base: position 9,127 of record JAEUYN010000514.1, read on the forward strand.
TGACAAAGTAGTTTGAACCCCGAACCGAGCTCCCGGCTTTCACTCTCTTTCTCTTTCTCTTTCTCTCTCCGCCTTTTCTCGTCCTGATCGAAACCGAGAACCTCTAGGAACCCCCATGAACCTTGGGGTCCGAAGAAACTCCGAAGTGAACCGGGGGTTAGGCATACGCGACGTCTGCGTTACCTCGGCCTACAAATTGGTATCGGCGTCTTAAGGTCCGTACCAGACGTAATTTGGCGAGGGGTGACAGGGTCGTAAGTCAGAGGCTCAAACAGAGTGGGGAGGTATTAATTAGAGTCCCGGTTCAAACCACGCGATCACTTATCACCAAAACTAAACTCGCCTTCGACTCAACCCGGACCGAATGGATCCCACCAAACTCTAAACTTCGTTTGCTGGACCATGAGAGAACTTCAGATTCGTCAGCTTAGAGACTCTGATAAGAGGCTAAGTTCGCGGGGGCTTTAGACTGGACTCTGACACCCAGCTTCGCGAAAGCTCTCCGAATTAAGCCACCAAAACGAAACTTTCACATTTATTTATGTATACACTACGCCAGCGGTGTGATTAATTAACGCGAATGGCCCGGATCCCGAGCCTCTGCTCCTCTTCGACTGTCTTATGCAGTATCACGACCGATGAAAGAGAATTGTCAAGGTGGAAGGTTCAACCATTCAGTGTGTAGAGTCCAAAACATAAAGTGAAAACCTGTCACTGATGAAAAAAAAGGCTGACCTGCGGCTAGAAGGGATTGTCGCAGTTTCTGACCCCTGAATTTTCGACTCATCAGTTATGCTCATGTCTGTTTTATTAATAATAAAGTTTGATGACGATTTGGGTATGATTTACACGTATTTGAATTCCCACATAATCTCATTCCTGATTTTTCGCTCTCGCTTTCCTTTCAAATTGCATGCTGTATTCGCACGTCGTATTGTTTAGGTCTCCTAGCGTTTTATCAAGTTTTTCCACGATCTACCCCGTTTTCAGGATCTCCTATGGGAATTTTAAGTTCTCACTATCTCCAAAACGCTAAATTAGCTGTGGCAATCGGATTGTCAGAAGCTACGACATCAAAGGGATCACAAACTAGGGCACGAGGGTCTCTAACTATAGTCCCTTGAGGAAGTTTAGTTCTGCATCATCAATAGAATCGTAGATTGAAAACCCATCATTGACGATTTCATATTACTTTTCTCACACCCGGTCGCAAAATGCCACTTTTCATACCTCTTGAGCGGGCGCAAAACAGATCTTTTCGGCCCTCGGGCGCAAAGTTCCGTTTTGCGCCCGCTCACTCGGTCTGAAAAGAGGCATTTTTGCAGACCAGGTGTTGAGAAAAAAATCGTGTGCAACACGGGCGCAAGGCTATTTTGGCGAGTGTGATTGCAGTACACTCGCCTTCGGCTCGTACTGCAAATTTCACACTCGAAAAATAGTGTTTCGCGCCCTTGATACACAATGTACTATTTTCCCAATCTAGAAGAAACCGTGAGAAAAGAAAATGTCTACTTCCCGCCCTAGGGCTTTTAGTCGCACTGCGCACTTGGGATGAACTCAATCGGCCACAAGTTGCGCCCACCTCGTGAAAATTAGATCATATTTTATATTCATTACGTGTAGATTAGGTTAAGTTCATGTAGTCAAAGGGTTCGATACCCTTATTGACATCGAAATCGCGCAGGGTTATAAATGGAAGGTTGATTCAGCACATGCTGCATATGTGAAATATGATGATCGTTTTAGTATGAACGTTGGCAATAAAAAAAATAAAAAATACCGCGTATAGCAGTAACACCGTTGGCTGTACAGCTGTGTCATTTCTTTTGCCTTTTCAAGCCCGTAGAACCGAGTAAGTGCTGCAGTTATTTCGCATTGCGAAATGACCGACCGCCCGACCAACAGTCTACAGAGTTGATGCTAGGGTAGAGAGTCCCGACTAAGTGGAAGAAATAAAGAAAATGAAAGGAGAAGAGAAAAAGAGACCTCCGTCCAATATTGTCTTTTCCTCGTTCTGACGTAACTAAAATAGACAACAACAAAAAAAATCACATCTTCACACCCGTTAGACTTATACCTATATATATCTAAAAGAATTTTCGTGAAGATATATCGGGTCCACATGAAGATTGAAAAAGCGTCTATCGCTGAGAGAAAAAGCTATCAACGTTGTAGGGGGTGGGATAGGGGGGTTGCGGAATCGATCGTCAAGACCGCAGGCAGTTTTCCGAAGGGATGAAACCGCGCAAGAAGGCTGTTGGGTGTTTGGCCGTTTCCGAACCCTCCGGGAGCTGATTCGTCGGTGGGGGGGTTGGATGTATGGCAGAAATTCGAATGCTAGAAACGATCTCGTCGACATATTGCAAAACCTCCAGCCACCCCCGAGTCGTTGAAAATTAACAGGTAAACTACTATAACGCCCCGAGCACTGCGAAATCGGTGTAATTGCATCAGTGTTTCTAGTTCTCTGTGAATATATGTGAGTATGTGTGTGTAAAACCGCGAACGTCGAACGAGAAAGCAAATCGTAAATTGGAAATTGCAGTAGCTCGTTTTCTAGGCCAAACTCGTCCATTTAACGTTACGCGTTCTGAAGAGTTTATCTCGACTATATTTTTACTACCCACCTCTACCCCCAGCCCCAGCAGTCAATATTTTACAGGTACATTCGTCGACAGCTGTTACACGTATAGACCAACAGAAATTAAAATCTGAATCTCCATTGTTCGACTCGACGGAATTCGACGAATCGAAAAATTGTAAAAAAATCCCAGGGGATGTTTGATATTTTATTCTTCATATCGTTTCCTTTTTTTTTGGTCTATCAATTGATGACACAATGTGAAATTTTAGTGAAAACAACAAAAGTGAGAAAAGTAAGATTTGATCCACGCCCCAGGGGGGAGGGAAGGGAGGGCAGGGTGAAAATGTCGAGTGCGAAAGTGGAAAAACAAAGGAATCGTTACATAGGCGTTGGTTATGTGTATCAGGAAAGCGTGTACATGGTTATATCCAGGGGATGAAGTTGCTATTTCTCCGTATTGTTCCCGCTCACGATTCGCCTGTCACCGATAACAGTTGCGGAAGCTCGTGAAAGGTTACGGTGTGACGTAACCAGAACCAGGGAACGGTCAGCAAAATTGTACTCGCCCCATCAGCCCCGGCCACAGGCAATCAACGACACAAAATCGAGCAAATCGTCTGAATCTCCACCACGACCAGATACTCTGATAATAACCATTCCCAGCGAAAAATCAGAAAAAAATTTATCCCTAATTCGACGAACACCCCGTGTATAATCTGCACACTATGGGCCGTTGGGGTCGCCGGGCACCCGGACGCCCCGGGGGTGGATGTGGATGGGGGTGGTTGGGGCCATCCTACATGGAACAGCACTTACACACCCCGCAGTCTGACTGTACAACTCCTGACAGAACTCTCAGCTTTAGTCCGTTCTCCGTTTCTTCCTCAAAACCAACCCCACAATCTGCGTTTCAACCCTCGAAGGTATGCGATACTCAAATCTGACCAATTTTTCTGATACTCTGATACCTGATTTCTATCTTCAAGGTTTCACTAGTTGCGCTTGAGGATAGTCAAGGTCACGATCGTCCTCATCGTTTATCGGTGGTTTGTTCCATATATATATATATATATATATAACTAAAACGGGTTATGTACATATGTACATACCGCCGGACGCGAAACGCGCGCGCGTTGTGGCGTGATGGTGAAATCAATTAAGGTCCTCCGCTGAGACTGCTATATGGGTTGACTCAAATTTATGCGAGGGAAGAAATTAACAAGTCAGATATCTTCCGCGTCGAATTACTGACGCGGCTTTTGTTGCGGATGGAGATATATTAAATTAACGGAAATAATGAAACGATCACCCCCCTCCGTCCCTGGGGATATTATGCCTGAAATAATTCTTGTGCGTGTGAATCTGAGTAGGACGCAAAAGTACCTACCAGACGTACTCATTCAATCAACTAAAGCCCGTGTAATCTTTGGAAAAGTCAAACCGAACCCCACCCTTGTTTATAATTAACGGTCCTGTTAATTATATTGACTTTGAATAAAACTTTTTCCACGGGAAGAAGTGCGCCTTGTTTCGTATTTCCCTTTTTGGAAAGGACGAGACTTCGCGAAAGTAACGACGAAGAGATTTGAATTAAGGTAATTTCAGATTCGCTTCCTCCCTTTGCCACTTTCTCGTTCGCTATTTTCATCGATTTCAACAATATTTGAAAATTAATTATTCTCAGAGTTACGTCACGCTCTGTGCATTTCTCCTTCTTCTTCTTCTTGTTTTTTTTATCATTATTAGTTTCACCCTCAACCGCCTAGAGGTTTCATTTGGTCCGTTTGGTTTTTTTTTAGGTATGTTTCATTTTTTACATTCTTCATACGAACCACTTGATTTTAATTGGAAAAAACCACATTGGCCACATAATCACAAATACACACCGGACTCACGTACGTATACGTTAGTGTCTACCTCATACACCTCCGTTCGTACAATTAGACGTGTATCCAGTAATTGGAAAGGACAAACTATATATATATACGCAGAATATGCGGTGTGTTACACGTTTGTACTCCAGGATATTTGTAATCTGTTCACTATCATTAGCTGAGTGGAGTTAATTATCAAATTCAAGCAGGTGATGCTGCAGACTTCGTTCACCAATCATGCTAATCAAGGGTATCAAACATACATGTACCTACAAAAAAGACTCATACATCTGATTTTCTACCTTCTTTCTGTTTTTTCTTTTTCTTTTTTGGTCAATCAATTTAACAAGCGCGTGTCTAATGGCAGAAGGTCGTAAGCACCAAAAATGCGATTTTGGTGACATATAAGGTCTCGCTTTGAGAATAATCAAAACGTGTGAATCAATGAAAATTAGAAGTTTGAAAATTTAAAAGCATAAGGTCGGATGTTGGCGAATACGCCCTTCTTCCATTATTGATTTTAATTGAAAAAGGATAAAAAGATAAAGGCAGAAGGTCGTAATCACTATTTTGAACATTTTTTTGCCAATTTTCTAAGATAGTCGTCAAAACCCGCGAAACGCGTAGATAACTTGAAAAAACCGGAGTTTCGAAAAATTCGATGAAAAACATCTGAACCTAAAGCCAGAAGGCCGTAATCGCCATTGTTTTTTAATTTTTGTATTTTATTTGAGAAAATTGTGATTTTTTTTTTAATGTTGATTACGACCTACTGCCTTTAATTGTTGAATTTCGTATTTTTTAAGTTTTTTTTTTCAAATTTAACTCCCACTAGAGGCAGAAAGTCGTATAATGTCGCTTACGACCTTCTGGAATTAGCGAGCCGATTATTTTCTTTGTATCAGGATCAGAAGGGCGTATACGCCAGGACTTACGACGTTCCGATTTTAAATTGACAAATTTTCAATCTCAACGGTTTTGAGCGTATTTGAAGGTTCTTGGCATAAATAAATATAAACAAAATTACACAATCTTTTGGCCTTGAAAATTCCAAACGGTCGTATAATGGCACTCACGACCTTCTGCCATTAGACACGCGAAATGAAAACGTCAATGTCAATACTATTGTTTATCTTATGTCCCTGTTTGTGATACCAATGTCAATGTCAAAGGAATTCGTGAATGTTAATCAATATCATGCAGATAGCACAGACCCATGAATTGTCCAATAGTCCTTCTATGGACGACTGATGACGCCTGCGTATCTTTCTACCGACCGAAGACGCCTTTTGTACTCTCTAGGACATTACAAAGTCTTGATCAATGTCAACGTCAATATGGATATTCCACGTCAATCTTGATGTGAGTGTCAATGACATTCATCTATGTCATTATTCGCGATACTGATGTCAATGTCAGAGCAGTTGATTCCGATGTTCACGTGTCAATCTCGATTAATGTCAACGTCAACGTCAACGTCAATGTCAGGGTTATTTTAAACACTTGATTATCATTCCTTTCACTTACCAGGGACGGTTATGGCAAAGGAAAGAAAATACCAACTGATAAAAAGAGAGAGAGACAGACGGGAGTCTTTCAGGAGGTGAAAATGCAAGATATCAGACGAGAAAGGGGGAAAATGGAAAGAGAATGGAAAATCTGTAACAAAATCTATTCGATCTATGCCAGAGACTTTGGGTACAGCGATAGGGGCGTTTGGCGGTATGTATGTTGGGATTCGAGGGGGACGTGGTTACGGGTATAGGGGGTTTATTCGAAGCCACCACCCTTATCCTATCCCATTCCACGTGTCCCGGTGCTCCAACTCGAGGGCGAAAGCATTGAAATTGCAAATGCACATTATGGATATTTCCCTATAGAGGGTTGAATATCTAGGTATGCTTCGCGAAGGGTGAGACGGCAGTAAGTGAATCTGCCAAGTGGGCGGGACGCGGGCTCAGGGGTTGCAATTGCTTTGGGCTATCGTCGCCCCCCTCCGCGTATTGCGTTTTCTTTCTGCGTTTCGACGCGCTCTCGTTTCCTGCCCGGATTTATTGCAGCTTGTAAGCGACTGGCGCGACGGTGATAAAACATCGCTTTAGTTGAGATTTTTTATTATTTTCTTTTTTATCTTCTTGCCGCCCATCTCGTACGCCACCTTCGTTCCTATCTCGGTCCCGATTAGCTTCGTTCGAATTTTGGCACGCGCCGATGGGTGAGACGCGGGCGGAAACGACGCCATCTTTCTTATTCCACTCGAGACGGGGTTCGGGGTGAGGCGTGATGCACATTTTACCACGTCTACCTTCGCTCCACTTTGCCAACGTAAATGCTAAGCTGCATGCCCAGAGGCATTTTGTCTTCGACGACGAATCTCAAGGTGGGTAAACTCCTTTACGGTCGCTGAGGAATATCCTACTTCCGGTTTATAGATAGACATACAAAGATTTCGGTTATAACGAGTCTACAAGTGATAATGGGCTACCGGCTACAGTTGTGACTGTTTCATTATCGTCGGTATCTAATTTCTGCTTGCAGCTAGGAGAAAAATGATCATCACCGAATTTGAAGCTGATAAATTTATCTACAAAAATGATCCGATAGTTTTTTCGCGTTAAATGAATGGTTTGAAAGATATACAGGCTTGAAGTCAGAACTTCGTTCTTCAATTATGTTTAACTCTTGATTCGAGAAATGAGTATTTCTTTTGTGATGGAGGTTAATCGATATTGGTGGCAGGGTATAATAAATTAATGTATTTCAAAAGTGCTTGTGTAAGTAGAAAGACAAATAGATCCTCGCGAAGAGGATTTTCAATCAAATATTTTATCAAGCTTATATACAAAAGGCGCCTAAACCGACTTAGGCACTTGTTCCATCCATTCCCTCAATTATAACTTTGAAGGTTTCGAGTTTACCGGTGAAATTCCTGGATTAGAGCAATCAAAAATTTTGCCAGGGTAAAGTACCTCGTATACATACACATATAGGTACTTCCCGCACTTGGGATTATCGAAATTTAACCAAACTTCCAACGATTCAAAATAAATAGTTAATACAAAATATAATAATTGAAGAGGCTACGTGCAGCAAATAATTTGAGAGTCTTCTCCCCATCGAAACCGGAAGTATAAATGGGCTAAAAGACGCCTTAGAGTAATTTTTTGCATTTTTATCCCAAACCCTGAAATTTTTTAAATGACTTCCGGCAATTATAAAATTTTCTATTTATATGCTTCTGGGTGTTATCAGTGAATGTGTAAAAGAGTGATAAAAAAAATGGCTCATATTTTTTCGTAGGGTGTGTTTCTATGCGAATGACGAATTGAAGTTATTTGATGTTTGATAAGGATGACTAATTCGGCGAATTCGTACGGTAATTTAATTTAGCGAAAGCGCAAAACGAATGCTTTTGGCGTTCCCGTGCATTTCACCATCAGACCCAGTGTATAATTCTCTTTGATATTAATAATAGCCACGGCACGAGACGACGCCTCTCTTCTCTTCTCCGACAAATAACAGCCTTCTCACTGTCTTTTAACCTAGAGCATTGTACCAGACTACTGTCAAAGTCACTCGCATTTCGAGTTGCTAGAATTATACCTTCCAAAGGGAATTAATTTTAGACTCTAAAAGTATTTCCTTACTCTCTTACCCATTTTTAACCTCTATACTTATTCCCAATTCAACCTCCTGTCATAATTTCGTTTTCCAGGAACAAAAAATTTAATTTTTTTTTCAATTAAAACCATTTTCGATTGGCCGTGACGTCAGAATTCACAGACCACGCGTGTTGATGAGTTTTAATCGACAATACATCGTGAACATCGTTTTATTGCGGTTATTTTGTCGCCAAAATTTGAGCACATGCTTCACGAAATAATATAGTCTAGAACTCTGGAAAATCCTTAACCATAATTCATCAAATAAAAGCTGAATAACCGGCGTTGATGAAGACGAGTGGCTGTGAAGCTTAATCTCCGTTTTCATTTTCCAAAGCACTTGTTTAACATTATTTTTATCCCTCGACTCCGGCAATCACGCACATAATTCATTAACTTGTGAAAAGGAGAGAATAAACCTTTAATAAAAAATGTAGGATGTTGAAGAAAAGAAAGAAAAAAAAAGAATCCGCTTTTCCATGCGGCTGAAGAGAGAGAGAGAGAGAGAGAGCCTCAGGGCCGCGTTGAACACAACGTGAAAAGTAAGCCCAAACGCACCGGGGGATGAGGGATGAGGGTGAGAGCGGTAATTGATGTGATAAAATTAGTTTAATTATCTTGTAAAATGACCCGATACAAGGAAATATCTAAGCGGAAGCAACTCTGAACGATTAGGTAGACCCAAAGTTTCGGGGTTCGTTGAAATCAAGTGGATGGAATGATTTAACTGGTCGATTATGGAAAATGGTTAAATTCGACTCTCCTTATTCACCGCATCGTCGACGAGCCAACCCCCCGCCCACAAAGTTGAGAAGTCCGACTGTAACGGAATTATGTTTTAAGCCAGAATCGTGACCTAGTAATTGTGCTAATTGATAATAATTTCGCAGACTCTCGCGGGACCCCGGGGTACTTAATTCACTTCGATCGAGTTAAGGGCTAAATAGTACACCAAAGACCCTCAATCAGAGGCCTAATAAACCGACCTTTTCCGTCTCGACAGTAAACACGAACATTCCGAAAAACTACTCTCTAAATTTGAATCAGTGAAAATTTCACTAATTGAATCAGTGACTTGGTATTTCACTGCAGAAACAGTGACTTGAACCCTTTTTCACTGGAGTATCAGTGAAGTCTATTTCAGCAGTGATTTTACCACTGCTAAACCAGTGCATAACTTCACTGTTTCGTCAGTGACTTTTGTGACGAACGCTAGGGGCGCCGCGTACGCCGAGTCTCTAGCCGCCATGGAGCTGCCTACTAACCGCCAAATCGTTTGCGTTCATATGCTGCGTGCCGATTTGGGCGTCGGTTCAACCACGTGAACTGTTCAGTAAAAATCATAACGTAAGTACACATGCGGATTTATAAAATTCTTCACAATTTGGCTTGTTAGTTGCAAATAATCAATGAATTGTGTGAATATTGCTGTTCACTGTCTTACATTGAATTCCTTATACTTTTGGTAGGTTAGGTTTTCTCACTGCGTCCAGTCTTGGCTCGCTCCGACGAGATGGGAAACGGAGAAGTTTCATCTGCGTTAGGAGTCTGTTTTTTCTTTACTTGCAATAAAGACTCGCGAAACAAAAATGTGTCGAATATACCATATCGTCTTTCCGTTTCGAGAATATCTTCAACCGGATCAAATATATATAAGAACCAATAATTTTCGCTGATTCAATCAGTGAAAATTTCACTATTTGAATCAGTGATTTAAATTCACTGGATAAATTAGTGACTTTTCACTGATTTCCAGTGGTATACTTATAACTGGAGGCATCAGTGACTATTCGCTGATGATCAGTGACTATTCAGTGATTCAAATTTAGAGAGTAGCAAAATTGAGAAAAAGAAAAGAATCAATATCTCTTCTACAAATTTCACTCACTTCAATATCTATATAATCTAAAAATTATAGACGATAGCTTAGATATCATTTTTTTTTTTTTTAGATTGAGAATATTGTGAAATTTTAGCAATTAGTAATATTCAATGTTCGATTAACGTGTGACATGATAGTATTTCGAAAAGTAGTGATTCTTAAGAAGCTCCTTAAACTGTCCACGAAAGGATTTAATTTCACCCTTTGGTCAAACCGGCTTCAATTAGTTAGATTAACACCTGGGTGGCGGCGATTAATAACGAATGATAAATTCCCGCCGAATATATAGTATAATCGTGCGTATTATACGACCGGATTAAACCGGGGATTAAGGGATGTGGCTCTGCGGGATTTTGATTAAAAATAAATTTCATTTTAGAAAATAAATTCAACTGGTTTTACTGTAAAACGACTGTGAAGGTTGGATAAAACTTTACACCGATTAATCTCTCTGAGAAAAAAAGGAGAACCATTATCTACAGAATTTCGGCTTTAAAGCTAATCACCGAACACTCTTCTTAAAAATTGTTCGAATATATTGTTCAGAATTTTTCTAGTCTATTTCGTCTTCCCGTTTTCAAGATCGTAGAATTCCTAAAGTTATATCTTCGAATATCTCACGGTTGTTTCGTAGTCTCCTCGGTTTCCTTAGAGAGAACAGAGAATATCGAAGCGGAAGGTGAATGAAGAATTTATTCGAGTCTCTCGAGAACTCGGTAGTCAAAAGCTCAGGAAAGTTTCACCGGAGAACTTAGGATCTCGGGAAGACTGGAGGTAAGGATGAAAAACAGGAAGTAAATAATCCACATAGCTCCTCGGGGCTTGATCCCGACATTTTCTTGCGTGTCAGAGTGAAAAAAAGTCACACACTGGGCCTCGATTCAGAAAATCCTAATTTCAAAACATCTGCGGACAGACAGACCAGATTCATTCATTCCACCCGGTACCGGCATTAAAAAGTCACTTTTTGAGCGTTGTAAATAGTACATTGTGTATCAAGGGCGCAAAACACTATTTTTCAAGTGTGAAATTTGCAGTACGAGCCGAAGGCGAGTGTACTGCAATCACACTCGCCAAAATAGCCTAGCGCTCGTGTTGCACACGATTTTTTTTCTCAACACCTGGTCTGCAAAAATGCCTCTTTTCAGACCGAGTGAGCGGGCGCAAAACGGAACTTTGCGCCCGAGGGCAGGAAAAGAGTCGTTTGCGCCCGTTTTAGGCGGGCGCAAAGCACTTTTCCGCCCGAGGGCCGAAAAGATCCGTTTTGCGCCGGCTCACGAGGTATGAAAAGTGGCATTTTGCGACCGGGTGTGAGAAAAAGTCCTTTTGAGGCAGCTTGTTCCGGCTATGTTCAATATTGAATCGCTGTTCTTATCAATGAAAATCGGGCCTTCCTTATCAGTATGAAAGACACCAATGAGCCTTTTGCGGTGGGATTAAGGGTGGCAATAGAAATTGATGAAACCGATACCCCGGAGTGTTTCCGACGGCGTTGCATGCGTCGAGACGTCACGCAGATCCATGTAACATAGAGAAATATTGTGTGTGCACAGGGATAGAGGATCCCCCTTGTGCAGCGAATGCAGCACAACACAAAAGGACAGAACGATGACCGAGGGGTATAGGAGAGGTTCGATCATGGTGGTCTCAGGGGTTGCTTCGCGTTTCACGAAATTGTTCATAAAATATATTATACGGTACTATATTTCGGCATCAATATTTATTTAATTCACTTTGCGGGATTACGTCATCGACCCTGCGTCGCACCATTCTACATTTCATCCCCCTGCTTCTACACGCTCAATGATCACCGTGGGGGGTGGGTACAGGGAGCTAGAAACTAGAGGGACTAGGAGCTAGGAAAAAGGGATCGGGATGCACTTAAGGGACCCCCGCACACCACCCTCGATAAGGTCCTGCAAGTGCACCCCGTTGTGTAAGCAAATAATGCTTGTATAGACCATTGGGTATTATACGGACTCCCCTAGATTCGGTTCTCTAGATTTTCAAGTGGCGTAACGGGGTATCGAGATACTTGCGTTATGTTGTTTTTACGAATAAGATCGAATTTTCAGTATTCAATGTACCGTATCTTTTTTTTTTTCATTCAACAAATTTTGATCTTATTGTTAAAAACTGTTGTCAATAAAAAAAAATTAGGTCTCTGATTGTATTGAATCAATTTTTTCCTTTGATTGACAAATTTCTCACAAATAATTACATCGAATTCTGTCGCAATTATACAGAAATATGATATCCGCAGTTGATTTTTTTATGACCAGACGCATTCAAACGCACGCAAAATTCTATACAGCGAGGTTAAATCCATATCGTCTATACAGAAACTGATGAGGCACTTGTTATACCTGCAGCACGATCCTACCTATTGAAGTTGGTTGAATCGATCTAATAGTTTCCGGTATATTGGAAGAGAAAAAAGTACCACAAAGCGAAAGAGGGATTGAGGGAGCAAAAAAAAAATGATTCCTATACCGCAGAATAATATACCAGCTGCACCGACGAATCTAGTTCTTTTTTTTTCAATTTTTTTTCTTCCATACCGATTTACAGCCCTTTGAGGGTATTCAATGGCCAAGTTTAGAGCTTGTAGGCAGAATCAAACTACGGTATACAGAGTGATTAATATTTCTTTGAAAATGAAAATGGACGATGAAATTTTTATTCCATATATCGAACAATGAAAAACTTGTGAGGAATTTCGAATCATCCTGTAGCGGTGTGAATGTAGCATCGGACCAGATTCTGCAGAAGATCGATTAATTCTAAAACCTGGATGCCGACCGGTAAAGCACAAAGCTTCGAAACCCCTCGCACCGTCGTTGTTATCGTTAATATTATCCCTGTTATTGTTGTCATTGTTCGAGATTAGCGAGAGCAAACACTTCGTTGACTCTAGCCACAGGGTTGCTTCGGTATCGATTGGCTAACACCAATTTATTTCCCTCACCTGCAGCCCCTCCTCTCTACTATTCGTAGTTAAAAATTGTTTCACAATCTCCCTCTCTCTCTTTTTTTTTGTTTCGACGATTTTCTTTTGTAATCGTTTTTAAATCTAGGGGTAGAAATAAAAGTGGCAAAAGTTTACTAGAATCTCTTTTCTTCGAATATAATCACTGCACGTTCATCAATAAAGTTCTCAAGTTCTTGATTCGTCTATCCAGGAATTTTTGTCCTGCAGGGAGAAAGATTTGCGGTGTTCAAAGTTACTAGAATCTCAATTCTTACAGTAAAATCGCCATGGATATTTCATCTAAATCGCAAAAACTTCAAGTTCTAGATTTCTCTATCCACGAATTTCAGGCTAGGGAAGAAGGAAACGTCACCACAATTCAAAAGACGAAATTCAATCTAGGGGTAAAAGTCAAAATGCAAAAACTTACTAGAATCCCTATTGATCTTCTTTCATATAATAGAATCACTAAATTCCAGTTCTCAATTTTTCTGCGCGCTAAATCAAATCTAGGGGAAAATAAATGAAAGCCTAGGAAGTTCCTAGGATCATTTATTCACAGAATTCAATCTAGGGTAAAATAATAAAAACAGAAAAAGTAACTAGAATTATTTCTCGTCCAATATAATCACTAGATCTCCGATTCAAATGATCGAAATTAGAGTTCTCCCTAAATATTCCGCGTTTGTGATCAGCCTTCCTTACATCAATTTTTTTTAATCACAAAACCTCCGCGATTTATGTCCCGACTATTCTTCGTCTTCCCATGCAGTCGGTAAATTTCTGAAATTCGTAATTCGTGGTTTAATAATTGACGTTATAGTCCCCCGGGTTCAGCGTTTCACCCTTCAACGTAACATAACCATAGCGGAATTGCACCCGGGGCTTAGGCCTCGGCGTAGAACGACCTGCCACCCCGTTTCGTCAGGATAAAATAGAAATTGTACGTGTCCGCCGGCTCGGTTCCGGGTTCGGGTCCACCAGGGTCCAGGCCCTAGTGGTCACGGAGAGACGGGGTTCGGACAATCCCGCAGAGACACAGGGTTATAATGAGAAACGGGAGTATGAGCTGGAGGAAATCGCGAGAACTGGACAAGACGGAGAGAGAAAAGATGAAAAAATCGCAGAGTGAGAGAACCCAGTGGCATAGCGTAACATGGCGTGGCGTATATTCTGAACTCGACTCGACTCCGGCTGGATCGATCCGCTGGATTCCCTCCGCCCTCCTTTGCTCTCCTAACCACCGTCCTTCGTCCTGAGTCTCGACCGACGGCGATGGTCACGCAAACGTCGTTTCAAAAATGCCAACCTTTCTGGAGTTCCTTGTATAACTTCTCGAATAGAAAGAAAGAAAAAAGAGCTTTCTCCTCAAACTTGTATACAGAGTAGAGACAGGCTGCACAGTCATCATTGAATGAAAAACAGAGAAGTCGACGAGGCTGGTTTCTCTAGTTTGAGGAAAAGAAAAGGTTGCCTTCCGTTAAGAACGTCGAGCACCGCAGAAAATAAGTCAATTTTTTAATTTCGTTGTCGAGGTATTGACGGCAATTTTTTTTTAAGAGGGGAATCACCAATTGTATGAAATTTGAATGCACAGAAAAATAAGGAAAAAACAATATTCTGTCTTTTGTACTATGGATTTTGTATTTTTTCAATAGAACGTAGGAACTCGAGTCTAGGGGAAGAAAGGATGAAAAGTTACTAGATTCTATCTTTTCTTCCAATAGATCAATCTGATTCAATCAAAATTCGAGTTCTCGATTTCTGTGTCCACGAAATTTAATCTAGGGGAAAAAGTAAATATGAGAAAGGTAACTGAAATTTCCTTCCTTCCAATAAAATCACTAGATAATGAATTAAGGTACACGAAACTCAAGTTCTTGAATTCTATACTTGCGGAATTCGGTATAGAGGAAAAAATAAAAGCGTGAAAAGTTACTACATTCTACCTTTTCTTCCAATAGGTTAATTTCAATCAATCAAAATTCGAGTCCTCGATTTATGCGTCCACGAAATTCAATCTAGGGGAAAAAATAAATATGTAAACGGTCACTGGAATTTTCTTCTTTCCAATAAAATCACTAGATTATGAATTAAGATACACGAAATTCAATCTAGGGGAAAAAATAAATATGTAAACGGTCACTGGAATTTTCTTCTTTCCAATAAAATCACTAGATAATGAATTAAGATACACGAAATTCAATCTAGGGGAAAAAATAAATATGTAAACGGTCACTGGAATTTTCTTCTTTCCAATAAAATCACTAGATAATGAATTAAGATACACGAAATTCAGTCTAGGGGAAAAAATAAATATGTAAACGGTCACTGGAATTTTCTTCTTTCCAATAAAATCACTAGATAATGAATTAAGGTACACGAAATTCAATCTAGGGGAAAAAATAAATATGTAAACGGTCACTGGAATTTTCTTCTTTCCAATAAAATCACTAGATAATGAATTAAGGTACACGAAATTCAATCTAGGGGAAAAAATAAATATGTAAACGGTCACTGGAATTTTTCTTCCTTCCAATAAAATCACTAGATAATGAATTAAGGTACACGAAATTCAATCTAGGGGAAAAAATAAATATGTAAACGGTCACTGGAATTTTTCTTCCTTCCAATAAAATCACTAGATAATGAATTAAGGTACACAAAACTCAAGTTCTTGAATTCTATACTTGCGGAATTCGGTATAGAGGAAAAAATAAAAGCGTGAAAAGTTACTAGATTCTATATTTTCTTCTGATCGATTTTTCTCTAAATCAATTGGAGTCGTCTACATCCATGAAATTCAGTCTAGGGGAAAAAATAAATTCGAAAAAAGTTACTAGAATCATTTTTCTTCTAAACATCATAAAAATTCACATAGTTTCACCATTTAATTTCGTTTCAGCACAAATCCAATTTTCGTTTCCTTTCTCAAATGTTACCGCGTTATTCCGGGCATGCTTCAGTACCGTTTCATTGTTCCGTGCGCTTCGCCCACTCAAGAACACCTTGAAATATTAATTGGATCGTATGAGTTTCATACTCTTTATCATCATATAAATATGAATTTCTGGTTGAATAGAATTAATTTAGAACAAAAAATGAATAAACTAGATTGAAAAGCGTTTGTGTAACCGCGGAGAAAACTGGCTTTATTAGACCTTAACGCCTGTGTATGGGGTTCAGATACTTGATGAACAAGTGAATGAAATTCATGAAATGAAGTGGTTTCTGAATAGCGTGTACAACCTGCACAGAGTTTATATGTTTTTATATACAATAATTTATATACCAACCACGATTCGCCTTGGGAAAAGGTACCGGGTTTACCGTATTCTCTGTTTGTTTGTATGTGCGTCTGCCTGTATGCGAGAAATGGGGGTAGACCGTGGTGAATTTACCTCCTAACTACCCTTAATCACGTGGGCCGGCTGCGCCGTTGCGTCGCTGGGTGGTGTAATGGAGAAATTTGCCTTATAAAGTGCAGAGTGAGAGAGAAAGAGATAAAGAGAGAGGGAAAGAGTGGGGTGGCAGGGTTTACGTACGGTCTGACTGCAAAGATTAAAAAAATAAAGATGAAAAAGTGAAGAAAAAAAACCACACACACACTTCAAATACGCTGTGATGATGTAAACGTTGAAAAAATCTTGTGAAATCACGTCAGTTAAATACACAATGTTCAACGAATGGTACAAAAGATGGATTTTTAATTGCTTCATGTTCATATTCTGATGAAATTCTTGTGCTAGAAAATTACAATTATGGAATACATATGAAGATGAAATGCGTTTGCTTTGTACAATTATTCATCTATATTTTGCTCAATATATTCGATGTGATATTGGCTCGAATATTTCACTTTGATATTCTGCAATTGAACTTCTGTTTTATTTTTAATGTTTGTTTTTTTATCATTTTGGTCTATTCGCTAATTAATATTACAGCGCATTGCACGAATACACTACACTCCATGTATCCAATTTTGCTGTTATAATCGATTCGCGGATTCTACTATATATATTCTCGAATATTTGAGCTTTTCACAGAGATTTTTTTTTTTTTAATACGAACGTTGTAATAAATTGGCAATAAAAAAAAAAACAAACGAGAACAGTTATTCCCTGTCCGTAACTAGCGGAATTCAAGGGCTCGATTTTTTTTTTTTTTTTTGAATAAACCAAAACCGCCCCAGATTTGGCAAAAATAAAAATTTCCTGAACAAAATGGGCTTTAAATTTTATCATACAAAAATTCTGTTATACGTATAATTAATGTCATCAAACTTTGTAAAAGTTGACGTTTTCTGACTTCATACTTTTCTTCTACATATAATTTCGAATTCGAGTTCATAAAATTTTATATCATCAATAAAAAATTTTGAATAATTGAAATTCAAGTTCACAAAATATAATATCATTAATTAGAAATTTCAAATAATTCAGATTCATCAAATTTTATGACATCAATAAAAAAATTTCAAATATATGAAATTCATCAGAATTCATATCGTCATTTAACAAAAATTCCGAGGCGGGTTCAAAATCCCGAACGATTTTGCGCCGAAAGGTCATAATTCCGAATTGAAAAGTAACCGAATGGCCATAATTCCGAATTTTAAAGTACCGAATGGCATAATTCCGAATTGAAAAGTAACCGAAAGGCCATAATTCCGAATTTTAAAGTACCGAATGGCATAATTCCGAATTGAAAAGTAACCGAAAGGCCATAATTCCGAATTTTAAAGTACCGAATGGCACAATTCCGAATTGAAAAGTAACCGAAAGGCCATAATTCCGAATTTAAAAGTACCGAATGGCATAATTCCGAATTGAAAAGTAACCGAAAGGCCATAATTCCGAATTTAAAAGTAACCGAATGGCCATAATTCCGAATTTAAAAGTACCGAATGGCCATAATTCCGAATTGAAAAGTAACCGAAAGGCCATAATTCCGAATTTTAAAGTACCGAATGGCATAATTCCGAATTGAAAAGTAACCGAAAGGCCATAATTCCGAATTTTAAAGTACCGAATGGCATAATTCCGAATTGAAAAGTAACCGAAAGGCCATAATCCGAATTTTAAAGTACCGAATGGCATAATTCGAATTGAAAAGTAATTCCGAAAAGTAACCGAAAGGCCATAATTCCGAATTTTAAAGTACCGATAATGCTAATTCCGAATTGAAAAGTAACCGAAAGGCCATAATTCCGAATTTTAAAGTACCGAATGGCATAATTCCGAATTGAAAAGTAACCGAAAGGCCATAATTCCGAATTTTAAAGTACCGAATGGCATAATTCCGAATTGAAAAGTAACCGAAAGGCCATAATTCCGAATTTTAAAGTACCGAATGGCATAATTCCGAATTGAAAAGTAACCGAAAGGCCATAATTCCGAATTTTAAAGTACCGAATGGCATTATTCCGAATTGAAAAGTAACCGAAAGGCCATAATTCCGGATTTTAAAGTACCGAATGGCATAATTCCGAATTGAAAAGTAACCGAAAGGCCATAATTCCGAATTTTAAAGTACCGAATGGCATAATTCCGAATTGAAAAGTAACCGAAAGGCCATAATTCCGAATTTTAAAGTACCGAATGGCATAATTCCGAATTGAAAAGTAACCGAATTTCCGAAAAGTAACCGAAAGGCCATAATTCCGAATTTTAAAGTACCGAATGGCATAATTCCGAATTGAAAAGTAACCGAAAGGCCATAATTCCGAATTTTAAAGTACCGAATGGCATAATTCCGAATTGAAAAGTAGCCGAAAGGCCATAATTCCGAATTTTAAAGTACCGAATGGCACGATTCCGAATAAAAAGTACCGAAATAAGAGTTTTGCAGGAAAAAAACGTGCAAAACATCATTTCGGTACTTTAAAATTCGGAATGATGGCCTTTCGGTACAAAGTCGTTCGGAATTTTGAGCCCGCCCCAAAATTCCGGATAAATATGTTCCATTCCATTAGCTCTCGGAATTTGAAAAAAAAAACATCATAGGTATGGCTCTCAGCGAAATCGAAATTTGCTGAAATCCTGTGAAAAAATTGACTCCATTAAGATCCTCAGATCGTGTATCCTCCACATTCTTGCAAATTAGGGTAGAGCAGGTATCCGTCCGATTGTCCTTACGTCAGCGGTGGCGTTTCTCGTCTCCCATTTCCGTCACCCGTCAGGTTGCGTCGTAAACGTTGAACCCTTTGTCCGTCTGTATCCCCGGCGCCTTTTCACGTCTCTCAGTCTCCCCTGCATAACCTTCGTCTTCCAAGCCAAGCCAAGCCAAGCCAAGTCGAGCCAAGTCGAGGCGAACGGCCTGACTAGATCCCTTTTTGGCGGCACCGCGGGCCTCGCCGTTCTGACGGCCGGAGGTCCCCTCGTCATTAATATAAACCAGCCTGGGACTGACTTGCCCATTGACTGATGAGAATTCCTTCAAATGGAACCCGCCTAGTTCTCGCTCTCGCGGTGGTATTATGACCGCCGACGCAGACGCAGACGCAGACGCAGACGCAGACGTAGACGTGGAGGCGAACGCATCCACCCCAGAATATACAGGGGCTGCTGCCTCCACCCCGTGTAACGAGAGCGTGGACCCTCGAAAATAATAATAAACGAAAAAGGAAAAGAAAAAAGAAATCCTACCACCGTCTAGGAGGCCTTCTGTCTCTCTTCGCGACCGCAAAAGAATCGTTAGAGCTTTAAATCCCTGCCCATCTGAATAATCCCTCGTATACCGAAACCCGCTGGGGTATCAGGGGAGGATTTTCATTTTTTAAGTACATTAAAATGAATAAAAATGGTTTCCTCCGACGCTGCGGTCTCTATTTGAGGTCAAATGACCGCGCACGATCCTCTCAGTGATGAAATTTTCGAAATTAACTGAGTGGTTTTCCATCGTTTTCCTTTTGTCTTCTCGTATCGAGTCGAGACACTAATGAGAGATACTGCCGTAGTTGGATCAAACAACGTTCCGCTACTGTCAACCCCGTTGTTTGATTTCACTGCAATAACCATTCGACGTTGGCACAGCTTCTCGTTTACTTACCGGAGTAATCGACACCGAGTTAAATCCCGTTAACCGCGATTCCTCACACGGTTGAAAATTCAGGTGATTCAACAAATTTTGTCTCTTGTCAAACAGATTATGTCTCTCGACGTCTCATTTTCTTCGGAGAGCAATTCTTCGTCATGTGAATGAGGGAAACTGAGAAAAAAAAATCCTGTGACAAGTTATGGTCAGTTATCGAAACGTTTAACGACAATCTAGTCACTCTTTTGCCGATAACTTGGTCCAAAAATTTTCTTTCTCCAATTCCCCTCATTCACACGATGAAGGATTGCTCTCCGAAGAAAATGACACGTCGCGAGACATAATCGGTTTTTAAAAAAGGTTTTGAAAAAGTCCATCGAATCACGGTGTACTGATCCCCTTGATAATCTTTCATCAATCTAATTGATACATCCGAAAATAAAATTATTCACAATTTCGAGACTCTGTTCCAAAAAATAACAAGAGTAAAAAAGGAAAAGAGGAAGAAAGTTGAGAAATTGTTCACCAAAGACAATGTATAATATCGATGATAAAAATCTGATATCGGATGAACAATTTTTCTCCAAGGAAAAATCTTCCCCAGTAGAGTAATAGCTGATTAAAGTGAATCCGAAAGTCGTTGGATCAACAATTTTCTTGTATAAGTATTGTTCCACTATAGGAAGCCGGAAAGCCGTGACGTGGTAGTCACCTATAAATACAAGACAATGTTTTTACAGCCCCCAGAGATCGAAGTCTTCCCCCCCCCCCACCCCATCCCACCCCGCACGGTGGGAAGGTTTGTTCCAGGTTCCAGGATAGAATATCGCGTGGTAGCGTATACTCCGTAGCTCCAGAGAAGAGGAGGTGGAGGTGGATACTGCGGCTGAGGTCGGCTTAGCCGTGTTTTACTCGCCAGGTGCGGCGACTCTATCCTGAAGTAGTTTTACTCTCCCATTCCAGGTCCCGGGACCGGTCCTGGTCCTCCTACCTACCACCCCATTCTCGTCCATTCCAAACCCCACGGGATAAAACTCTTCCCCAACCCCCCGACCGTCGACCGTCGACCGGGCGAGCATGGTCAAGCGACGAAACTGTCTCACCTCATAGGCGCCCATCTCGATTTTCCCTTTTTTCCGATTTTCCAGTCTTACAGCAATATTTATTCCCGCTAGGGCGCTAAAAGTATCTTCGACACCGGTTGAGGTCAAACTGCCGTAAAAAGTATTTTAAGGCAGTAGAGGGGTGAAAAGGTGACTTTTTAATGCCTGTGTCGGAAAAATAGTATTCGCTCAGCCTCGATTCTAGACTGACCTTGATTTCGCAGCGTTTGAAATTTTTCTTTTCAAACTGGTTTCGGAATTAAAGTTTTTCGATCCTCAGAATCCTGATAAGCGACTCAAGAAACCCTCAACCACAATTTTTCACGAGTTTTGGATGCTTTTTTCGCCCATCGAGTCCACAGTTATGAATTTTTGGAATCTGACCTTGGTTTCGTTATCAGCGACCCAAAAGACCTTCGGGTACCAATTTGCAACAAAATTCGTTGATCCGGTCTCTAGATTTCGTAATTTGAATTTTATCTTAGGAAATTTTGTTCTCTAAATTATTCAAAAACTAATGAGCCGATCAAATCCAGAATCTGATCAGTTCGGAGCTTGAAAAAGCCGCGTCGAATGAGACCAATTTCATCAAAATCGAGGTATCGTCCGATAAGAAATTTTCTTAGTCTTTGAAGAACTATGGAAATTATTTCGGTTAGTGCCCTGGGTTTTATTCCAGTTTCGAAAACAGTCGAAGAATAACAAATTCGATTGTTTTATGTACTCTCTCGCGCGTGTCACTAAAACGTTTGTTAAATTTAAACAGATTCCATCGGAGGGTCATTAATTACGTTAAAGAGTCTATAGCATCGATCACGAAGAGTTGTAAAAACAGAACTAGAAGCCTCGCGGTATTGGTTTTGGAGAGAGAGATAAGGACACCAAAAGGATAAAAAAAGAAGAAAAAAAGAAACTTGGAAGGGAAAGGAATGAAAAATTAACATTTAAAAATAGTTGAAATCGATGAATCGCGCTCGGTGGTTCAAAGCCCGCGGTCGCATCACCGAGGAAAATATTGTCACGAGAGAAGAGAGAGAGAGAGCGAAGCCTGTCTGCGGTAGCTACATCCACAACCGACCGGGGTAACGTTAATGGCATAAATTTCCGTCAGAAAATAATAAAAGATAATCGCCTTACGCACCCACCCCGTTTACTAGCTGCATGGAAATGGGGTGACAAGCCGGATAGAACCGTGTAAAATCTAACGGGTGTTAAATCCCCGTTTTAGCGCCAACCCATGGGCTGAAAAGTACACAGAAATTTCGTGTTCTTGAATCCAGATTAATCACAATTAAAAAATTGACCACCCTTATCACTAGCGCGATTAGAGCTCTCTCACTGCCTACTTCACGGACGTTCGGTCAGCGTGCCGGAATCGATCCGAGCGCCGCCGAGGAATGCCGGGGGATGCCGAACGCGGCGATTTTCCGCACTCTGGTATATTCCCGCGATTAGAGAAACTCTAACTAGATCAGGGAAAATAATATGAAATCGGCAGTCGAGGGTTTTCCGAGTAATTTCTGTTCAGTTCTGACTTTTTGTTTGCTAGAGTTAGTTTAGTGTTTCGAAACGAGGACCTTATAGTTTCATTTTGATTTAGAAAGTCTTTGGCTCGCCTTCACAAAAAATAATTGGGGGAATCCAGGGGGGGTCAGAAACTATTTGATACCCTCTAGCCGCATGTCACACTTTGCAGTCACTTTTCTTCATCAATAAAGCATTTTCACTTTATATTTTGGACCATAAAGCACACTGAATGGGTAAACTTTCTTCCTTGATGATTCTTTTTCATCAGCCGGAAGTGATATTGTAGAATCTTTTAAGAAACGACTAAGGGGCTCAAAAACCGTTCCGCGTTTACCTCATTGTGAAATATGAATTCGAAAATGAGCTTGATAGCAAGTGTTGAGAATATGCGAAAACCTCCGCACATATTATCACGATATTGATAAAACATATGTAATACCCTTTGTAATAGGCTTAAGATATTAACAGGGACGACAGGTGGGACCGCAGCACCCGTCACTCACTTGAGGCAAGGGGTTCATTCCGCCCTTTAAAACGCTTGTGGTAAGGTTGGGACATTTTTTTTTCACAAGAAAATTTTCATCTCCAAGATTTACCTACGACTCAAATCGCGACTATGCATTTATCTCGTTGACAAGGGATGACAGGGGTGGTTTTAAACACTGGGGCTTCCGTCTGTAGCCTCAGGCCTGAAAGAGAAAGGGGTAGCGAAAAACGGAGAACAAGGAATATGAATGAAATCTTCACGTTTCATCTCTCGCATTTAATATCGGTATATGAATTATAAATTTTCAGAATCCCGGTATATTTGATCCAGTGTGTAAATACAGGAACAAAATATAAGAGGAATAGAGAAATTGAAAATAGAGCGAAGGGTGAGTCGAGCGAGCCTTTCCGTTCGACCAAACTAAAGGGAGGGAAACAGAACGGGGTCGGTAGAAAAATGCGGGGTGATCTTCTGAAAAATGAGGTCATAAAACATTCCGCTCATACAGCGTACCTACCCATACTCGAAGCCTCGGTTTCTCGCTATACCTTTTCTTCAACCCTTTTTCATTTTCTAACTGTGACCCCCCGTCCACCCCTTCTGCTAGAACAGAATGGAAATTCTTGTCTAACTTGAGTTTTACTCGTAAAATAATCAGTTGTTCAAAAATATATAAGTTTCCAATTAGTGTCTATATAATGACGTGCTTACGAAGTGATCAATTATCCGTAAGTTCACCCTACTTATTCTTTCGAGTTCTTCTGAAGAAATTTGAAGCCAGAGAATTTCTTTTATTTTAATTACGTATATTTATAATAATATAGTATATATATTAACGTTACGCTGGAGAAGGGGGTCACGTTATCAATTAGTCTCTGTTTCAAGTATAACGTGACCGTTTCAAAGGGTAAGGGTCGTGACTACACAGGAACGTAATTTTGATTAAAAGTTTCTAAAAAGTACTCTTAGAACGACCCAACTGTTAATATGTTAAAACATTAGAAGCATTTTGGAAAATGGAGGAAAAAAAATGGAAAAATATCTGTAATACCTACTTTTTTTGCAAAATGAAAAAAAAAGTTTAGTAAGAATAATTGTTATAGCCTGATGTGTGTTATCATGATCATCCCTTCATCCTCAGACATTCTTGCTATTACGATTATTATCATAATTTTTTTGTATCCATTGAGGTGCCCGAAATGAGGGGGGGAGAGGAAGATAGTGATCATATTGGGATCCAAAATCCCGAATTTTTAGGTTTCTAATTATTAGAATTTTTATAGCCTCTCAAACGAATCGTTCGGATATTTAGAATTGGTACCGAAGGTCCATCGGATAGCGAATAGGGATTTTTTAGGCTGGATAACTGCAGGAGCATTAAAGAAAATAAAGAACGAAAGAAGACGAGCCAAGAAATGAGTAATAATAAATGAGACCATTAACTCCGTATAATTTTCTCGCACACCAGGATCCGAGGTTGAGGTATAAGTGAGGAGAAAAAAATAGTAAAAGAACGAAATAAAAAAATGTAGGGTGGGTCCTCGACGGAGAATAAGAGAACAAAGCTCGTAGAAGGAGCTCGAGGGTCGAAGAAAACCCCGAAGAGGCTGGACCGGTTGAGCTTGAGCTTCACAATGCTGTAAATTACATCTTTTTATGCTTTAATATTTTACATTCTATCCCCGGGGAAGTCCCTCATAAGCTTTATTTATTAATTTGCTCAAAAATCTAAGGTGTGCGTAAAAGAGAAAACGAACGCAATTTCTTCTAAGACGTTTCTTTTACTTTTAGCGATCGAAATCACTGATTGAAATCCGGGCTGTCACGTAAAAAGTAAATTTAACGTGAGACATGAGCCTCTGTTCATTTTAGTTTACTCTAATAACACAGACTCAAGTATTTATAGTGTAATAGAAGGCGATCTAGCGTCGAGAGAGGAGAAAAAAGAAGGTATATCCGTTCAAGGGTCTCTTTACCGCTCTGTATATACATACTTGGGTAGATTTACGACTGGACAGTTTAATGACAGTGTAATCTATCGGCTGTGTCTGTATTATCCGTTCAACTAAAAGTCCGTGAGCTAAAAGTCGCAGCTTGACGTACTGCAAACTCGTTAAACTTTTCAATTTTCACCAAAAGTTATTAGAATTATGGCCAACAGCCGTAGTCTCGAAACTCGAAATGGAAAATGGTTGAAAACCCAATTTTCAATCGGCAAAATCTCTCTAGAATAACCAAATGATCGCTGATTCCAATTAATTATTAATTATTTCGACTAATCGATCAGTCGACATTTTATCATGTTCCTTTAGGTCGGTCATATTGATTCATAATCGTCATGTCGATCCATCAAATAACTGTCAACTATTTTCTGTCGATTCGCTGAAATATTTGCCGTGGTTTCCTAATGGTAAGTGTTTGAAAACAAGTTTGCTTTAAACCCAGCTGCACCCGTGGTAATTAATTGTTGTCAAAATATTTATGACTAGATACCGTGAGATGATAACGAACGCTGATCTCCCAACAGTACCTACAGCTAGTCTTTGTTTATATTTTCCTCCCCGTATAATACCGAGGGTTTTAACAACGTATTTCAAAGTTTTACCCTCCCCCAAGCCCCCAGCCCTTATTCGCAGCGGGGTAGTTAACTGCCTTCACTCCCGTCGTTGTTAAAACTTGTTTTAATTTTGCCTCACTTAAAGGAAAGACGGTTCTTCCCCGTTACTTATATTTTCTCTTCTCGCATCCTCGGGGAGTCGAATCATTCCTTTACTGCGCTGTCGCAGATGAGAGAAGCTTTATACTAGTTTCAATCCTTCTAGGAATTTAAAAACCGAGAAATAGTACATTATGCTACAAGGGAGGAAATTGCGTTCCTCCCGTGTGGCATACGCTATTTTTCACCCGACTTCGATAAAATGACCTTATTCCGTCGCTGTAACGCGAGTGGAAAGTAGGTAGTCAATTTTTGACCAGAAGGAAGAGAAGTGATTAACCGGGCAGAAAAGTAAATTGCCCGGCAAAAAAGTCCACTTTTTTGCCCGGCAATTTACTTTTTTGCCCGGCTATTTACTTTTTTGCCCGGCAATCTACTTTTTTGCCCGGCAATCTACTTTTTCGCCCGGCAATCGACTTTTCTTCCCTGTGGTCCAAAATTGACGACTTTCTACCCGCGTTTCAGGGGCGAAATACGGTCATTTTGTCGTAGTCGGGTGAAAAAATTATTTTTGTATCATTGGGGAATAAAATTGTATCAAATTCTATCTCCATTTTGTCTCCATCAAATCGAACGATGATAATTGATGATTTTATAGAGACAAAAGAAAAATCGAGATGTACGATCGAATTTTATCTGATTACACAAAACTAATTTTTTACCGGGGACGCATCCGGTTTTCTTAAAGTTTTTTGACCCCGGATCAACAGCCTCTTAATCAGGGGATCAAGTCATCCCCTTTTTCGTGGTACGGGGTAAGATTCTGTGACGAGATTTAGCGAGGAGTTATTGCCCTTTAAAAAGCGAGTTGGCTTTCTATATATGTATATATTTTTTATTTTTTTTACACTCGTTTTATCTCACCCACAAAACTGATACAGAGGTTGCGGGATTGCTGTAGGATCACGTAGAAGATATAGCGTATATAACCAATAACACGAATCCGAACCGCAGCTTTGATCGTAAGTCAGAGTCTCTCGACTCAGGGGCTCGTATTTTATTTCCGGAACGGTAAGCCGAAAAATTTATTTGTAAAAATGTATATTTCATATCGCGTCCATGAGATAGAAAAAGAAAGCGAAAACATCGTTGGTCAGCATTCAGGATAAAGAACCGTGGGTTTCTTTTTTCTCGTCCCGTTTTTTGATTCAGTTTCATCCAAAACGGCAGATAATAATCATTCATATATTATACAATTTTAATTCCAAGAATTTGATAATTATTTTTGGTCTTCCCGTTATCAAAGGCACGTCGAGAGACACCGAAGACACTAATCATCGCTTTCCTTGAACTGTGGGCACCGGGGTTGAAGCTTTTTGAGTATCGCGTATCCCACGACTGTTTTCATACACCCAAGTTAATCTATTCAAACTTTTTGCTCGAGGAGAAATATCTGGTAAAGGTTATACCTGGCATAAATCTTGAGTGCGAATCCCTTCTTATCGTTAAATCGCTTTGGTGTTTGTCAAGGTACGTGGTTCGCAAGTACTTATTATATATTTCCGAGAAATCCTTGTATATTGGGATACAGATGGAGGAAGGTATGTACGTAGTTATTCGACGATATCAAATTTTCCGCTTTTATACACTCCAGATGTTTAAAACACTTTTGAAATCGTTATGTACACACGTATATTTATGATTCAGGATAATATATATATACATATATACGGTAAATGTGTCCGTGAGACTGTATTGCCATCATCTGAGCAAAATCTTCAAAGGATAGCCTCGGGAGTTTAGCTGCAGGATTGGCTTGTATATACCGGCCAATATCCAAAATTCTTACCCGATCTGAAGATCCAATATTTGCCACAAAGATCAAGGTAAACTGCCTCACCCGCTGATCCCGTCTGGGTACTTTGCTTGTTTACATTTATAGATATATATATATATACATATCACAAGGTAGAGGAATGGATATCTCGTAATACATAATATCTAATATATAACATAAATTCGAGACGTACCTAAGATTTCATATCATTAAAGAAGAAGGATTCGACACATTTTCTTTTTTTTCTCCATAAAGTCTATCCAGTAATTTGTAATTGATGGTCTAGTAAAAAGGAGTCCATTTTTGCAGTAAAAAGACTGCGAAAGTTTTTTTTTTTCAATATAATCAAGACAGTATGTTAAATTTTTTATTGCATTCTTTTTAGTCAGTCGGTCAGTAACTTTTTCGAATGAAAAATTTTATTTGACAATTTTTGGTTATAATTTTTGTGTAATTTTGTTGCTGTGATCTTTTCGCGACCATAAAGTTGAAATTTTTATTCAAGTCACATGCCACCATGATTGAAGATTAACTTGGCGTAAATCTAGAGAACTGAACTTTTATTTTCCAAGTGATTTGAATACTGAAAAAAAAAATTGAATTTTGTCAAACAAAAAAGTGAATTTGACGTTAGAAAAAAGTTTATTCAAAATTAAGTGTCGCAAATTTAAGGCAGCAATAGAGTTTCTAGGCCGTTGTCCCTGTTGTGTATTTATATAAAATTTGCAACCCCTTCTCCCCAACCCCCTTAGATTTTTGACGGTATAAAAAAATAATAAAAAGAGAACTCGTTTCTGGGCGAAAAAAGCTGTTGCTGCGTAAACTCCATAGCGTGTGGCTCCGGCAGTGTCAATGAATTATGGTACGGGCGTGCATAAAGTGGGTAGAAAATTAGTCTCTCTTATCATCTGGCACGCCTCGGAGACCCATCTTCTCCGTGAACCGTAAAAATGGGAATAGAAAGTTGTTGGCCAAGTTTTGCAGGACCGTTCCCGCGGGAGGCCACGCGCGGACCTCCGGAAAGAGGGAAAAAAGGGGGGGAGGGGTGGTGTTCCGTTTCGCGAAGAGGACTCGCGGAATACCGGCGTAGAGATTGAGGAAAGAGGGAGAACGAAGAAGGAAAGAGTATCTTTGTATGCAAATCTCGCACTTCAAACTTTAGGGGCGGCTATCCCTGTACCCAACCTCTACCCCTACCCCCGTTCTCCGGTCGTATCAGTTGACGAATTTCTTAACGGTAATTTTATTCAAAAACTTTGACTATCGGCGAGGTATCCTTTCGTGTGACGATAATATTTAGTGGGACGTCAACCGACCCTTCGAATTCGTGACTTTTAGAGATATTTTGTGAGATGACAAAAAATGAATAGAAATAAAAAATGAGAGAACCAATGCAATATTTAAGAGAGAAAAAAGGAATTCATAGTTTTTTTTGTTTTAACTTTCAACAGTGTACTTGGTTACTGCCGAACCAATGAACTTACAGGAAAATTGTATTAAATCTTTTTTGTAGACAATTCAACGGACTTTATTTTTTGTCCTTAGTATTGTTTCGATAGGATGCATTGCTGGAGAGATATAATCGAAAAACTGATTCATCTAAGACTATCCAATATTGGAAAGAGAATTTCATAGTTTTTCATACTTTCAGAAGTGAATAACTGCCCACCCAATTAGAATAGGAGGAAAGTGTATTGCACTTTTCTTGTAGAAAATTGAATGAACTTCATTTTTGTCTTTAGTATTGTTTCGATAGGATGCATTGCTGGAGAGATATAATCGAAAAACTGATTCATCTAACAATAAGACTATCCAATATTGAAAAGAGAATTTCATAGTTTTTCATACTTTCAGAAGTGAATAACTGCCCAACCAATTAGAATAGGAGGAAAGTGTATTGAACTTTGTTTGTAGAAAATTCAACGAACTTCGTTTTCTGTCCTTAGTATTGTTTCGATAAGATGCATTGCTCGAGAGATACAATCGAAAAACTGATTCATCTAAGACCAAATCCAATATTGAAAAGAGAATTTCATAGCTTTTCATTCTTTCAGAAGTGAACAACTACCCAACCAATTAAAATACGAGCAAAGTGTGTTAAACCTTTTTTTGTAGAAAATTAAACGAACTTAATTTTTTGTTCTTAGTATAGTTTCGATAGGATGCATCGTTGGCGAGATATAATCGGAAAACTAATTCATCCAAGACTATATCGAAAAAAAAGTATTTATAGTTTTTCAATCTTTCAGCAGTGAATAACTGCCAAACCGATAGAAATACATGAAAAGTGTATCAGATCCTTTGTGTAGAGAATTGAACAATCCTCATTTTTGATTTCCAGGGTTGTTTCGATAGGATGCACGGTTGACGAGATATGATCAAAAATCTGACTCACGGCTTTTGTTCCAAGATGGCGCTTCAAGGGTGACATACCTAGTCCCAGGATCAAAGGTGGCTAACGAGCTTATTTCGACTCGACCACAGGGCGAGGCTTAGGTCAGTATTTTAATCCAATGACTACGATGAGTTTGAAGAGCGCCCGAGCCCACGGTAGGTTTGTTACACCCATTATACTCTAGATGCAGACCGAGACCCTTGTTCGTTGTAAGGGTGGGTGGCTTTAACAACTGTTGCCCGCGTTGCCCATCGAACGGCCTAGGGCCTACACGATATAGTTTCGATCTTCAATCTCGCATGGGGGAGAAACTTCGTTAACCCGCGAACTGTGTCTACCAACTTGATACACAATACATGCCTATTTAGCGATCAGGTTGAACCGATAATCCCGATTCATGGTACATACATACATAATCGAATACACCACGCGCATTCAACTAAACCCACCCAGATATTATAATCCGCTTCAAGATTCAACCAAAATTGGCTAATCTTATCGCGGAATGAAATGGAGTGGCGTCAGAGGCAATCAAGTATTAATGTACCAAAATGTCGATAGAAAATTTCATTGTAGGAATCATTTGCGATAGCAAATAGCTCCTGTTTTTCCTTATCGGTAATCAGAGGGTCCCCCTTACAAAATGGTACCGGATGTTGCTGTACCTTTTAGTTTCTCTTCATCTATACATTCATTGTCAAAGGTTTCGGTCGCAGCTTGAGGAACCAGGTTCTAGCAAAGGAGCAATTGTCTTACCAAATAATGACCATCCCTTCGACCGTAATGTCCTTTCTCTTGCCAAAGGGGTCAGAGCCCGTTACGGTATATAGCAAATGCTTACTATGACACTATGTGCGATATTCGGCGTGAAAATGAACACCAGGAGATTGAAATTACCTTTCCAATAGAAAATATAGAAAAAAAACCAATAGAAAATATAGAATGACAGGAAAGAGAGAGGAGAGAGGAAAAGGAACAAGAAATAAAAATAAAAAAAGCGTGGAATAACACTCGATTCTCGACCTCGTCGGTGTGTGCCGTCTTCTGATAAGAGTAATCCAATTTTTTGGAATAATATTTGTGTTGGAGATTGACCCCTCCCTCCTTTCATGGTCCGTGCAAGCTGCCCCTCTCCGATAATAGAGAGGCGTTTACTCTGACTCGAACGAATCAAAGAAGAGTTTTTTTTTCTATTTCTTTTTAAATTATCTGACATTTTCACGATTATCCCATACTAAAGTCAAAGAAGTTGTAGTAGATTGTGTGGAAAGTGGATCATCTACGATCTGCGCATGCGCGAATTGTTCATTTCTTCACTGTTCTGACATCGAGAATCAAATTTCGCAAGCAGGTGTTGAGAAAGTCAGGTTTTTCTCTCATCACGAAACGACGTTGACTGTAATCGACTCGTCCATTCCACAAAAAGGATGTTCAGGATTGAAGGAGTCAAAGTGAGCAGAGGAAATATGCGGGTACGTCTATAAATTTGTAAAACGAGGTTAAGTCAAGTTAATATAGGAATTAAATATCTTCTTATACGTCTGAAAAAGCCGATTTCTTTTTATCCTGTCTCTCTCTCTCTCCTTCTCTCTACTATTTATTCATCGTATTTTATTTCCCCTTTATACTTGGCTTCCTGCATTACAATTTCAGCGTTTCGTAAACCAGTGGTAGAAATTCGTTAGCTTTTTAAAGTTCTGGCAACAATTCCGCATATGTGGGTAATAAAAATTATCCTATTTTTTCATCCCTTGTTTCGGGGTCTTTGAACCAGTCCCTCAAAAATAACGTGTGGTGAAAATTAAGTAAAATCAGTAAGGTCTTCTTCTTTTATCGTTATTATTTCACGGAATTATCAGCCCTCCAACGAATCCCATTCGACGTAAACAACCCCTAATCCATAATCTTATTGAACAAAGCTGTTCGAGCACACAGGGCTTCGGCAGCACTACTTCAGACACTGTTTCACGAATACGTAATGAACCTAGCTGCGAAACCACCCCTTTTCACCGTTCTACATATCGCCCCACACATGAACGCAGGGGTGCGGATTATTGGTGTGTAACTCGTAGGTGTTACAAGAATCGTGTATACATTCGAATCTATTGGTTTACGAGAGTGGAAGCCCCAGATATTTTCAACATCGGACCGTAATACCCACACGATTTGTATAATGTCATTCAGATAAAACCTTATAGGCATTCTCATCGATTTACAAAACGTCTGCAACTCCGCAGTTTTATAGGAGCTTAACCGTGTACCGTGAAAAATAGACGTATCTTTTTCTTTTTCTTTTTATTTTTTTAAGAGGTCCGTGTGTATCGAAAGAGGACACACAGTTTTACTATATTTTATCATACCGCAGCGTTTATAATCATACCTACCAACTGAATCCTCTTCAATTGTGTCACGTTTTCCTATGTCTAAGTCCCTCATCCACTCTTTCGTTTCGGTCTTTGTTTTATTTCGGTTATTATTCACTCCCTCATCTCTAGCAGCCATAGTTAGCAGAAAAAGTGTCAAAGTTCTGAATGAAATCATCACGCAGTAAAGATTCATATATATATATATATATAATTTCATATCATCGACTATATAATATCGACAAAAACTAGGAAGGTGATGAAAAGTCGAAATGAATGGACGCGACACGACAAATTGTTAACAATAATATCGAAAAATCCCAATAAAGTAACGAAACAGTAGAATTTGTATTAGACATGATGAATTGTTAAGAATAATATCGGAAAAAAACAACAGGAAAGTAGCGAAACATCAAATATCAGCAGGAAATAGCAGAAATATAACGAAT
Organism: Euura lappo; assembly: GCA_018257835.1. Lineage (NCBI taxonomy): Eukaryota > Metazoa > Arthropoda > Insecta > Hymenoptera > Tenthredinidae > Euura > Euura lappo. The sequence continues at coordinate 41,952 of JAEUYN010000514.1, forward strand.
CAAAATTCAAATTTTTGGGACATCCGATAAGAATAGGAATAATAATGATGATAATAATAATAATAATAATATAGTAATCATATTATTATTCAAAATGAATACTCTTATCATCTTCATTGATTCTGATCGATAAGGCTACTAATTATTGGGTACAAAGAGCTTCAATAAACCGTTTTCATTCAATCGACGACCTTCCGATGCGAATATCAGTCTTATCGTTATTATTTTTTATTTATTTCTATTATTTTTATATCCATTGCACTATGCCAAACACACTTTCATTAATAACAACCGGACGGAGTAAGAAATCTTAGGCAGCTGTTGTTGTTGTAATACGTGCCAAGTTCGCGTGAGAATTATGTTTCACATAAACCAGAGGTAAAGAAAGAAAAGAAGCAAAAAAAAAAAAAAAAATCCAAAAACTAAAGAGAACAAAGAAAAATCAAAGTCGTATAAACAAGACGAAAATTGATGTAACGAAATCAAACTGTGGATATAAAAAGTGGAATGTAATTACGGTTAAATAATAATAATAATAATAATAATAATAATGAAAAATAAAAAGATTATCAGATAGAATAAAAAATACTTGATTGAATATATTCTATGTATACTTGAATCGAGAAGATTTGATTATTAATAAAAAAAAACAAATTATTCGTTATTCAAAAGCAGTTTTATTTTTCTGTCTTTAGAAATAGAATTTTGTTCAATTATTTTTTTATCACATGATTTTATATCGTCGTGTCAAATTATATCTCAAGTATATATGTATAACGTTTATTGTGAATCGTTTAACGACGTTCGGAGAAGCAAAACAAAAAAAAAACGCCAAAGGGAAAGACAAGAAAAAGACAAAAAAAAACAACAATCAGAGGCGTCGAGAAACGCGGAGGTAAAGAATGAAAAAAAAAAGAAGACGAAGAAGAAGAAGAAGAAAAAAGTTGACGAGGTAAAAACGCGAGGAGAAATTCGGCCGTGCGTTAAAGGGTGAGTTGAATACTTTTGACTCTACCGTGTTAGAGCGAATTTCTGTGAGGTCGCGGGGTCCCCTACTTCGATTTCCCGATCTTTACCTCGTCGAGATACCGACGAGAAGGAAACCCGTCAGACCGTCGCGTCACCCACACAGAGTAATGTAAACGTAAATTTTTCCCAACGCGTCACGAGCGTCTCGTAGCGGGTTTCGTATAGTCGAAAAGCGAAGAAACGAATTTATTCGTCCCTTGAAAAGAGAGAATCCTTACCCCGATTCAAACATCCGGTACATAACCGGTTGAGCGATCGGTACTCCGTACGATTCTGACGATGAGCCTCTCACTAGCCGAAAGGCCTCAAAGTTCAAAAACGAGATAAACCCTACGGCGCTGTTCGAAATACACCGTCACATGCACACATCTCGAAAGGGGAATCCCCGGCGTCGCTGTCAACTGCAGGTGAAACAGGAACCGGTTATTTAGCCAACAAGTCAGCCAGAGTATCGCTCAACTAAACTTTCCGAGGTTCCGAGGATCCGAGCTGAAACGTTCTGGAAACGATCGTATCCCGCCAGACTGGCCAACCGGGGACCGCGACGCACGACGGGTGGCCAGAATCAAGAAATAATCATGGTAGGATTGTATAATGACGCGATATTAAAGCCACGCCGTCACGGTACGCAGGGACGAGAGCGAAGGACCGGGTCTCTGGATGCTGGTGAAATTTCTGTTCGTATGTGTGTGTGTGTGTGTGTGTGTGTGTGTAGTAGGCGAGAGACTGTGAGTTGATGGGTGGCGGACACATTTTTAATTAAGACAGTTTCGAGGCGTAATTAATTTTACGGTGGCGCTAGCTAACGACCCACTACCACCACCATCAACATGAGGACTTGTGCTACAACTACGAAGAAGACGAGAACGACGACGACGGCGTTCTTCCCCCAAAACTCCACGGCTAGCTACGTATTACCTCGAGGTTTCTTTCCAGTTTCCTCAGGGCCTTTGACGACGTTTCAACCTAACATTAGTTTTTCTTTTTAAACTTTATTTTCCACCAAGGTTTATTTTATTCGAAAGTATAACCTTGTCGTGCTTCTGCATCACGGTGAAGTTTTAAATGATGTAAGGTAGACTGGGTACGGTTGTAACGTTTTTCGGTTTTGCCCTCACTGAGCTCAAACTACAGTGAACACATCAATGTTCCAAATACCATGGCAAAGAGCGTTCAATTGCTGACAATATGGCGCTAAGTAGGACTCTTTAGCATAAATAGAAAAAAAGTATGAGCCTGTCAAAAAAAAAAATCAGAAAAGTGTTACAACTGACCCCAACCCAAGGGTCAGTTGTAACACAAGATTTTTTCACAAAATTAGATTATTTATCAGGATTTTGATGAGTAGTATCAAACATTCCCATAAGGAATACGTGTTTCGGGAACTAAAAAATATAAAAATAACTGTTCATCACCTCTTGATGGCCGAATATTTCCGTTTGGATAAAATCTTATGAATATAATGTTTTTTTATATTATTATTATTATTTCATAAGATAAACTACGATAATGCCTGAATAAAAGAAGGAGAAGGAATGTTGTTAGCTGTAATCATCCGCCATCAAATGGTTGCAATGTCCCCGGACCAACTGTTACAACTGACCCCAGACGAGTTTTTTTACTTCAAGTCAAAATTTCATTTATTCTGTCGAATCTATCAACTCAAAATACTGTGAATACTGACACAGAATTGGCCGAGGAAACATATGAAGAAAAGAAAAATTGAAGATTTATCATAGAAGTCTAATTATCGATGTTTAACTAAGATTGTAAGAACTTACTTTAGGCCCGAAAATAACAATGGACCCCGCTACCCACT